>APFE030020505.1:0-11439 GCA_000404065.3 Pinus taeda | reverse complement strand
AAAGCTCGGTTGGTAGCAAAAGGTTATTCTCAGGTGCTGGGAATTGATTTTGGTGATATTTTTTCTCCTATTGCCAAGGTAACTTCTATTAGATTACTTTTATCTGTTGCTGTTGCTTTTGATTTTGAGGTAGAACAGATGGATGTGAAGAGAGCATTTCTTCACGGGGATTTGGAAGAGGAAATCTACATGCAACAACCTGAAGGCTTTGGGGTGAAGGGTAAGAAAGAACTAGTATGCAAGTTAAAGAAGTCTCTGTATGGGTTAAAACAGTCACCAAGGATGTGGTATCAGAAATTTGATACATTTATACGGGGACTTGACTTCACGAGAAGCAAAGCAAATCATCGTGTGTATTTTAAATTAATTGGTGACTGTGTTATTTATCTAGTCTTGTATGTGGATGATATGTTGTTGGTTGGAAATGACAAAGAAATTATCCAAGATTTGAAGACCCAATTTTCCTCCAAATTCGACATGAAAGATCTCGGTGCTGCAAACTATATTTTGGCATGGAAATTAAAAGAGATCGGGCAAAGAGGAAGCTCTGGTTAAACCAGAGGAAGTATGTCGAGACAATATTGCAGAGGTTTAATATGCAGGATAGTTAACCGGTGAAGGTTCCTATTCCTGTAGTTGTGAGGTTATTTGCTGAACAGTGTCCCAAGACATAAGAAGAGGAAGAGGACATGTCCCGTGTTCCATATGCAAGTGTATTTGTTAGCTTGATGTATGCCATGGTCTGTACTAGGCCAGACATTGCACATGCAGTGGGAGTATTGAGCAGGTTTATGTCAAAACCAGGGAATGAGCATTGGGCATCAGTGAAGTGGGTTTTCAGGTATTTGCGTGGCACTAGTGATTATGGTTTGTGCTACCAAGGAAGACCAGGATTGGACAGAGTGTTGGATATCCGTGGCTTTGTTGATGTAAACTGGGCTGGAGATCTGGATCAGAAAAGATCTACAAGTGGGTATGTGTTTAACCTATTTGGAGGTGCAGTCAGTTGGATGAGTAAGAAACAATCTGTAGTGGCACTATCAACTACAGAGGCATAATACATGGCAGCCACTCATGCAAGCAAGGAAACAGTTTGGTTGTAGAGATTGTGTTCAAGTATGGGGTTAGTATAGGGAGCTATAAGGATAGATTGTGACAGCCAAAGTGCAATTTCTTTGGCAAAGAACCCTGCTTATCATTCAAAGACAAAGCACATTGATGTTCAGTATCACTTGTGAGGGATATGATAGAAGACAAAAAGGTGTTGCTGGTAAAGGTGGACACTTTGAAGAATACTGCAGATGCATTGACAAAATCTGTGAGCTCTGAGAAGTTCTCTTGGTGTAGAGAAACAATGGGTGTTTCAGGGATGGAAAAATGACTAAGCTCTCCTGTGGCCCCCTGTGGAAAGAAAACAACAAGTGGGAGATTGTTGGGTTGTGTTATATTCTTTTCACATAGTTAATAGGGGGTATGAGGGGTACCTGTAAACCCACTTTATGGGGTCCGGGGCAGCGCCCCGGAAAATTTTGGTTTTGGACCCTATGTTAGGTTGGGCGGACCCACCTATAGTTTTGTGCATGATTTTCGCACATGTTTTTTTGGACGCGATGGTTTTCGGTCCATGGTTTTGGACGCGATGGTATTCGGTCCATGGTATTCGATGCTTCGACGTGTATAAATATGTATTGTAACATTGAAAGGAACATAATGAAAAATCAAGCTGGTAGTCTCGGTTTTGAGATCCAGTGGGAAATCTTTGTGTATATGTCTTTTATGTGTTATGCTCTCTCATTTTTATTTTTCCTGTGATTTAGAATTCGTATGCAGGTAATTTTTGTACGGGGTTAAAACCTACAGCCATCTCACGATCATCATATCGCAATATTTTATACCATACAGGTGTGCCCCTTTTCTTTTTGCCCGATGCGATATCGGCGATCGGCGGTCGCAAGCATCGCGTTTCCAAATTAAATACCTTCTCATTCTCCGCCAATGCGATATTGTGATCGCATCGAAAGTAGTATATCGCATCGCAACAACATATGATTCGCCCTGCCGACCAGATCATTGCCACATCACCCCGCCACGTCACCTCGCTAACGTCATCCGCCCTACAGCTGACGTCATCTGCCGTACAACTGACGTCAGCAGCCATAAGATAGGAAAAAATGCGCAAGCGCGAAAGTCGAGCTTCGGAGCTCCCGAATAAGAAACGGAGGCAGTTTTCGATGCGCGATTAGCGCAATCGCGCATCGCTACAGGAAATGAGCGATATTGGGGAATCTTCAGGGAATCTTTTGATTCCTTGGCCCTTTTTGCACCGAAAAAGCCCGAAATTGCCCGATTTTGCCACATGAAACGAATTTGAAGACAGAGAGAGACCAGGAACAGAGATTAAAGAGTATCAGATTAAATATGCAGACAGAAAGCACGTCAAAGAGTATCAGGAAGTGGCAAAGACCATCAATGTAGCGGCGAAGAGTATCAGCAAAGATCTTAGCAGTGGCACAAAGCAGGTGAAAATTAAACACCTGCTAGCAAAGTCAAAGAAAAGGGCGAAACCGCTCAAGGCTCTCAAATCACAGTTATTGCACATTTAACTCACACAAGATCACAACTGCAAATCCCAAAGCATATTTATTCCAGCAGTACTACATCGAGCCACCAAGGGCCACATTACACTCTTTCTGATCCAGCTACCTCTGACACAGTTCAGTAGATATTTACCTGCATTTAATTTTGGCACAGTTTTAGGTTTAGAAATCTCTTTTCGCGGACCTGTTTTAGGTCGATTGTAATAAATATTTTTGAGATATTTGCACTATAAAAATAGCCCTCAAGACTGTATTAAGGGTTGGTTGGTTGACAAGCTATCTTTAGCTGATTTTGCTCCAGAAGAGACTCGCACTGTAATACCTGATAGTTTCTGTAATCAAAGACTACTTATGAGCTTTGGAGAATGGATTGTTCAATGTGTTTAATGGTTAAAGAGTGATTATGGAATTCTCGTGCTGTTGCATAACTCAATAAGTGCTTCTTACCTCTGTTTTCCATTCATAAGTTACCATCTAAACACCAGAAAAGAAGATTAGCTTAGAATTTGTTTAATTACACTCTATGCTCAATTTCTGTTGTTTCTTTATGTTTTCCTCTGTTTAAGCATAAATATGAATTCCACATGGCTCATTTTTTCCCTAACCTGATCACGCATGACAGTTATCTAGGGATTCTTCATTGCCCCTAGATAGAGATCATCGTTTCCTTCTGTTAAGCTGAGTGAGAGATTCTTAAGTGCCTCTCATTCCTTACATTCATTCATCTTTATTTTGAAAGTTGTTTTATGTGCAGCTATCCTGCTCCATGTTCTTCTTGTGACCAAGAAAACGCACTGGCAATCTTGACCCATGACTCCATGCCCAATGGTTTGAAATTTATCACTTCATGAATTTCCTCTCTGCTTGAAAGCATTTTCCTTCCATCCAAACACAAACAAGAAACCTGAACCCGACAACTAGCCTAAAATCATCATCAACAAAGTTAAATCATAAAGAGAGAGCCCTCTCTGACTGGAGGTGGGCTAGAACCTGCAATCCAAAGATTGGTTTGTGGTTACCTCGGTCATATCCGTACAGGAGCCTAGGGACAACCTGAGTGATAACATAATGGCGACTCCGCTGGGGAACTCCTCAGATAAACTCACTAAACCAGTCTGTAGCACCACAGAGGAAGAAACCGACCTTTGAAAGTCTCGGTCGATCTGTGTTTTTAGAAAAATTTCCTAAAAAATAGATTAGAAGCTGGCTCCTAAAAAGCAAACGTGTCATAAAAGATCAAATCCTGATCCCAATCGCCCAGCTGCTTTTGAGAATCCAAATTTAATCCCTAAGATCATTAGAAAACAAAAACAAAAAGAAGACCCAACTGCTGCGAGTCCTGAAACAATTCAGCCAAGCAATGTTCCAACTCCTGTTTTCAAAGTTTTATTTCGGTCAACCCCAAGTTCCCATGGTTCATCACCCCCTTCTCCAAGCAGCTCTTCTTCACCTCCATCCTATACTCCTACTACCACTACTACTCCTTCTACCCCGGTCGTTCCTGTTATCCCAGTTGCCCCAATTTTTCCACTTATCCTCATTATCATGGCTAATAGATATGTGCCCTTACAGCTGCCTACTAATCCCGGGGCTATGCCTCAGGACTACCAAACAAAAATCACCTATTTTGATGGCACAAACTCCTGCACCGCCCTACAGCATATAAAGAAAATCCAGGATTACTTCAAGAGTTATGAAATTGATGATGACAACGTGAGAATGAAGATTTTTGTCTAAAGTTTGACTGGTGATGTCAGAACCTGGTTTAGGGCACTTACACCCAATTCCATATTAAACCCTGAAGCCTTATACCAGACATTTATTAACAGATGGGAGAAAAATAAAGACCCCCTACACATACTATCTGAGCATGATACTATCAAAAGAGGACCGCAGGAAACGGTTTTGGATTACTGTGTGAGGTTTAATAATGTTTACAATGCAATACCACAAAATTTAAGACCTCCACCTGACCTTGCTTTATACAAATTCCCTGATGGATTTGATGCTAAGATGGCATATCAGTTAAGGGAAAGAGACCCTCAAAGCCTTGCAGAGATGCAGGATGTTGCTGTTAGTGTGGAGGAAAATCTAATTGCTAAAAGAAACAGAGCCATAACTGAGAGAAGAACCACCTTTAAGGAAGAACCCTCAGCCTTCGATCAGAAGCTAGATGCTATTATCAGTGGCATCCATAGGCTAGGAAACAGAGTAGACAATGTTGAGAGGAAAACTTCATGGGAAGGCCAACAGCCCAATGCCATAAGGAACCCGAACTTCAAAAAAACTCAAAACACAAATGCTGGAAGGGCCAGTCCCGACCATGAGATTAGGCCTCCTTTCCAAGAAAACTATGCGGAGGCATCCACATCCAGTGAGCCCACAGATGGGACTCACATGAACCTGATAGATTCGGAAAATGAACAGCAAATATTTCTTACTCAAGAGGACCGACCATACCCTGATGTAAAACAATTTCACACCAAGTCGGGAGAGTCTTTCGATTTCAAACAAGGCTATGATACTGCTGTGTACGAGGTACACAAACAATACAAATTGAGAACAAGGACCATTGATGTCCCCACATCTAGCAGAACAAACGATAGCAAACAACCCGACAAAATTAAAGGAAAAGACACCATAAATCAACCAGCTGACAGCTCTATCCCAAGCCCGCATCAGGTAACTGTGGAGGATATAACAGACACACAGCCTCCTATTGATCGGCCTCTACCTTCTCTCTCCCCAAAATAAGATCTGAACAGCACTCCAAAAAATCCTCCCAAAACAGAAATACCACAAACTGTCATAAATCACAACATTGACATTCCAAAAGAAAACATAGAGAGTATGCTTGAAAAAGAGAAATTTTCCGCTATCAATGCCAAGAACTCATTGGAAAAACCATTCAGTTTAGAAGCAGAGATTGGAATACTCAAGATATCCATTCCCCTCTCAGAACTTGCCAAACATGATGTATATAGGAAACAAATTCAAAGGTCACTTCAACTACCAGAGGTAAGGGATGATGTAAACATTTTAGACGATACCCCTAAGCTGTTGTTTGGTCTAGAAGTTAACGAAAAATCAACATATGGACCTGTTCCACCTTTTTATGTCAGTCTGCACATACATGAAAAAATATTACATAATGCCATGTTTGACTCAGGTGCCTCACATAACCTTATGCCCAAAGCTGTAATGGAAAGGTTGAACCTTGATGTCACAAGACCATACAAAGATCTATATTCCTTTGACTCAAGTCAAGTCAAATTTTTAGGCTTGATTAAAGACCTTTGTGTGTCTCTCGTCCAATTCCCCAACAAGACAATCCTAATGGACGTAGTAGTTGCTGACATTCCCACAAAGTATGGCATGCTCCTATCCAGATCATGGGGAGAAAAATTGCAAGGATCCCTTCAACTCGACCTCTCTTATGCCACTATATCTGTCTTTAGGCAACCAAAGAGACTATATCGAGAAACGCTAATGAAATATGTGGTAAGCAGTGAGGAAAAGCCCCAAAATTTTCCAATTTACTCAATCCATTCCGATATGGATTCTTTTATTTTATTTAATGATAACACCAGCCCTCCAACTGATGATAAGCCATTATCTTTGGATCAAGAAACATACATCAATAATGAATCGGTGGCCAATACCCATGAAATCGTCTCAACAGTCAAGGCAACCAACAAACATCAAGAAGAACATCCCGAAACAGAAATTGTAAGTCTGCCCAATCTTCAAAAAACTGAAACTCTCAATACAAACCTCAAACAAGAAAATACATGGTATTTAGAGTTTGATGGTTCTGTCAACAAGTTGGGAATAGGGGCAGGAGTATGGATTTACAACACACATGATAATCACGCACAAGGCCATGCCTATAGACTCAATTTCAGATGTACAAACAACATGGCAAAGTATGAAGCTCTTCTCTTAGGCCTTAAACTGCTCAAAGTCCTAGGAGCCACAAAAGTGTCCATCCTAGGTGACTCCAACTTGATTATACAACAAATGAAAGGTAACTTTTTTACTAACGATAGTAGAATGAGAGCTTATAGGGCTGCTGCCACCGAAATACTCAATTCCTTCAGTGAATTCAAGCTTGCCAAAATTTCAAGAGATCATAATATTCATGCCCACAGTCTAGCAACCTTTGCTAGCACATGCAAGCTTCCCTTTGAACCAAATCACCATTTCACCACTGAAATAAAACACAGACCTTCGGTCCCTAACAATGTCAAGGATTGGCAGGTATTTCAAAATGATGCCCAGATTAACAGTTTCTTAGCTCTTGAGGGCGAATTTTCCAACAAAAACATTGACATGGATGCCATGAATGACTCACAACAGCTAGCAGAAGAAAATCACCCAACCGTAACAGCTGCAACAACTAAACAAATCCTTAACCCAACTGTGTTTAACAATGCAAACATAGAACAGCTGAAACAAGTGTGTTTAGAGGAAACAACCAAAGTAGAGGATGAGTTTATTGATCTAAAGAGTAATTTTCTACCTGCTGGCCTTACTCCATTAGAAGACATGTTTGATGACAATGATGTGCCCAAAAAGCCAAAAATGGAGCCTCTGAATGCTACTATAGAAGAACAAAACATAGAAACAACAGAGCAGCCCAGAATTATTAAGTTGTCCAAAAATCTGCCCCCTAATCAAAAACCGAAATACGTGGACTTGTTCAAAGAATTCCAAGATGTATTTGCCTGGAGTTATGAGGACTTGAAGTCCTATGACACCTCAGTGATTCAACATACCATTCCCTTAAAACCAAATCAAAAACCGTTCAAACAGAAACTTAGAAGAATTCACCCCATGCTTCTTCCCTTATTGAAAAAGAATAAAGAGAATGTTTGAAGTAGGTATCATTGCACCCATCAGATTCTCTGAATGGTACTAATTTAGTTCCCCCTAGGAAAAAAAACAGGAGAGATAAGACTGTGTGTAGACTGAGAAATTAACCCAGGTCTCTCTAAAAGACCACTACCCTTTGCCCAAAATGGACCATATCTTACAAAGAGTAGTGGGTTCCTCTAGAATTTCTTTACTAGATGGATTTTCAGGATTTAACCAGATACTTGTTCACCCGGATGACCAAGACAAGACAGCCTTTACCACATCGTGGGGAACATTTAAGTACGTTAAAATTCCTTTCGGGCTGAAAAACGCTGGTGCCACCTTTCAAAGGGCAATGGATATTGCATTTTCCAAGGAGATACATGACTTCCTTGTTGTTTACCTTTATGATCTAACCCCATTCTCCAAATCTGACCAAGAGCACCTTAAGCACTTAAGACAAATTTTCATGACATGCAGGAAATATGGTATTTCCTTGAATCCCAAGAAGTCCCTGTTTTCCCTTGAGGAAGGCAAGCTTCTAGGGCATATCATATCAAAATATGGGATTAGAATTGATCCTGAAAGAATTCAAGCTATCCTCCAAATCCCCTATCCAAGAAACATAAAGACTGCAGCATTCCTTGGAAAGATCAATTTCCTAAGGAGATTTATCCCAAACCTAGCTGAGCTAATAAGGCTATTGAGCAACATGTTGAAGAAGGATGCCAAGGTAAAATGGTCTCTTGAAGCCAAGCAGGCTTTTAAGAGTATAAGAATTGCATTGACTCAAACACCTGTCCTCACCAGTCCTCAATTTGACAAAGATTTTATCATTTTTTCCTTTGCATCTGAGCACACTATAGCCGCTGTCCTTTTGCAAAAAGATGATCAAGGCAACGAAAGGCCGATTGCTTTCTTCAGCCGAGCTTTAAGAGATGCACCCTTGAAATATCAGATTATGGAAAAGCAGGCTTATGCCCTGGTCAAAGCCATCAAAGATTTCAGAATTTACATCTTATACTCCACATGATTGCCTATGTCCCTAACTCTGTTGTAAAGGATATATTAACTCAAGAGGGACTAGAAGGCAAAAGAGGCAAGTGGATTGCCAGCATCCTTGAATACGACATTGAAATAAAACCCACCAATTTGATAAAGGGACAAGGTTTAGCCAAACTAATGTCTGAAACAAACTTCCAAGTCTTAGACATTAATCAACTGGACAATGAACTGGAGCTGCCGACTCCACAGATCAGTGAAACCTTTTTGCGATCCCCATGGTATGCTGATATTTACTTTGTATTGTTAAACCTATGTGCTCCCCCAAGATTGTCCAGAACCAAGAAAAGATTTTTAAGGATGAAATCCTCAAAGTTTTGTGTCATAGATGGTGCTTTGTTTTGGAAAACTCATGAAGTTGTTTTGCTTAATTGTTTGACCATGAATGAAACTAACAGCATCATGAAAGAATTCCATGCAGGGGATTGTGGAGGACACTTATATTGGAAGTCCACGACTGATAAGATTTTAAGGGCTGGTTATTATTAGCCCTCTCTATTTGCAGATGTCAAGAAGTTTGATGTTTCATGCCACAAATGCCAAATCTTTCAAGGAAAAATGAAATTACTGCCCTTGCCCCTTAAGCCCATTTCAACCGAGAAACGTTTTCAACAATGGGGTCTCGACTTCATTGGAGAAATTCATCCCTCTTCCTGAGGCCAACACAAGTGGATTTTAACAGCCACCGATTATTTCACTAAGTGGATTGAAGCCATTCCATGTAGACAAGCCAACGACTCCACCATTATCCAATTCCTTGAGAGCAATATCCTTTCCAAATTTGGCTACCCTGAGAAAATCATCACTGACAACGCTGCTGCCTTCAAATCCAAAAAGATAATCAATTTCTGCCATAAATACCACATTACCTTGGGCCATCCACAACTTACTACCCTCAAGGTAATGGCTTGGCCGAATCATCCAACAAAAGCCTCATCAATATCATAAAGAAATTACTGGAGGAAAACAAAAAGAACTGGCATAGGAAGCTCACAAATGCTTTGTGGGCAGATAGACTTTCCACGAAGAAATCCATTGGGATGAGCCCTTATGAATTAGTATACGGCATGGAAGCTAAATTTCCTTCATCTTTGGGCATTCCTACTATTAAATTGTTGCAGGAAATTCAGGCAGAACCAAATGACATACAGAGAAGAATTAATCAAACCATTCATCTTCAACAAACCAGAGAGCAAGTCTACGACAGAGCACAAATGCTACAAGAAAATCTCAAAAAGATGTTGATAAGAAGGCTAAAGAAGAAGATTTCTGGGTGGGCAGCAAAGTCCTGAGATGGGATTCATGAAGAGAAGACAAGGGAAAACATGCAAAATTCGATTTTTTGTGGAAAGGACCATACACTATCAGTGCAGTGCAAGGGAATAACACATATTTCCTCAAAACGCTAGATGGCAGCGCAATTGAAGAAGGCCCTGTGAATGGCCGAATGTTAAAACATTACCATGATCCCTTTTGATCGAGAAGAACACGCGGTGTTATTTTCTGTACATAAATGCTTGTATATATATATCGGCACTTTAGTTTATTTTTGCAACATTCCAGATACTAAAGCACGCAGAAGAAAGCAGGCAATGCTTTACAATCTAACAACAAAACGGTTAAGGAAAAATGTTGTTAGCAGTCCAAAAGTTCAAATCAATCCAACAGTCAGCACTAAGAAGTTTCAAAGCACAGCCATAACAAAAGAATCAAGGCAATCTGACCTGCTGTTCTTGGCTTCTCACAAGGAAAAGCCATCCCCAAGTGGAGTCACTGTTAGCCTCCTGCTGCAGAGGTTACTCATATTTCATGATTGACATTTTTATAGGCCAAATATGTCATACTTTGCATACTGCAATGCTCCATATTTGCTAAACAGTCACCAAGGAAAGAAGGCTACTCAAAGTTCATCTACTGCATTCCAATTTTGAAGAGTCATTCCAGTTTTGTATAATTCTCAACTAAAGGGAGGTCCAAACAGCCTAATCTTGGTCTCCCTAGGTTTCAATTTCTTGTTTTAGAATATAGAGAATGAAAATATGTCCAAATAGCTTAATCTTGGCAGATGCTTAGATAGGTAGAGAATCAAAGGAGCCCAACTGCTTAATCTGGGCCCTTGGAAGAAATAAGGGTAGTTTGTAGATAGGAAGGCATAAAAAGAAAAAATTGAAATGTTGGGTCTGCGAGTCTAAGTGCACCCAAACTAAGAGAAGAAAAAATGTTAGGTAAGTAGGTTGGGTAGGTAGTTTTGAGGTTGCAGAATCTTGATTTCAGTTCATTTCCATGTATTTAAAGCACAACCTTTACTCAGGTCACAGGCATCAGGCAATTTCATATGGAGGAGCTCAAAACAGGCATAACTAACTTCCCTTTCTTCCTCTTCCCCAAATCACTAACTAATTTCCCCAAAAAAGAGGTCAAGATCCGCTTGATGTCTCTTAGTTTCATCATTATCCATGTCATTAGCCTGGGTGAAGATCTGCTTCACTCAAAGAGGATCCATACGTTCTCTATAAGGTTCTATCTCCCCTTTGAAGCCTAGGATCTCTGAAACTTAGCGCTTTCTTATCATCACCATATTAACTACTGATATTATTATTTAACTCCCTATATTTTCCCATCCCCCTACTAAAACTATGTAGAAAATCCCCTTATGTAAATATCCCCTCCCCCTGGTTGAAAATAACCATAAGTACCCCCGAGAATTGCTCAGTGTATCTGAAACTTGGCAAGAACCCTCATGCTGCCCCTGCAAACCATCTTCTAATGCAGTGGACTCCTTCCAAAGCATAAAATTCCTATTTAGGTTATCGGACCCCTTCCGAGGCCTCAAATACTCTTCAAAAGCACATACTCACTCCTTCCGATCACAATAAACCCTTGACCGATCACCTTAACATTCTTCTGATCCTTGTGAACCCTC
>APFE030020500.1:118051-141338 GCA_000404065.3 Pinus taeda | reverse complement strand
ATCAATAAAGAATCATTTCATATTATTTCTGGGTTTATTTGCATTATCTTATACTTTCTTATCAGATCTATAATATTCTTGGGTTAGATCTACAACAAGTGGTATCAGAGCTACAACAGAAACAAGAACCCTTCATCTACGAAATCTATCAATTTCAGAGTATCTCATTAAGTGGAAGAAATTATTCACTGAGGGTTCCACATGGGAGGATGATAATTTTATACAAAAGCATCCATAACTACTCAAGCATTGAGAAAAACACTTTTTTGAAGGAGAGGGACATGTTAGGTCCCTATAATACTAGTGTATCCCCCTAATTGTTATTTTTGTGCCCATGTAGCCCCCATATTGTTATTGTTGTACCCCATAGAAGCCCACTATTTTTATTGGTGTGCCCTTACATTATTATTATTATGTAGGGTATGATTATATTTGACCCCTTAGACCCCTATATATAAAAAATGGAGGTGTTGTCATTTGAATTATCGAAGAATTATTCATGTATGTAATGTAAAGGATGTTTCCCCCTCGAAGAGGATAATTTTTAAGTCATTGATCTATCTATTTGTGAGCTATTTGTATAATAGCTACAATTGTTCTTCTTTACTCTCTACTAAAGTTTGATTTACAAGGACCAAACTCCATACAAATAAATTATCTAATGTGTATATTTGACCCAGTCCTTGTAGTTGTAACAAGCACTTATTAATTTTATTTTAGTTTTGTGGTATTTTTACTTTTCATAGTAGTTGCACACTTTAATATGTTCTAATCTCCCAGTTAATTGAAAGTCTATTATATAAGCCTCAGTGGCTTATTTGAAACTTTACAACAACTAGAGATTTTGTTTTCGAAAACTTTGTTAAATCCCTCCTTAGTTACAATAGTCTTGCTTAGTCTTACCTGGGTCGATTCCCTTAACTCCTTATCAACCTACTGGTTATCCACTTAGTCTCTCTACTATGTTTCATGTCATAGAAATTGTGCAATAAAATTTCTAAAATAGTTGGTGTAACATAAAAAGAAATATGAACTGAATTCAATTTTCTCTACACTTTCACCTACAACAACACCTAATTCTAGATTTTGGTGTCTATGATCTTCTTTCAACATTTAACCCTTTCAGAAGTATATATATATTCACTCATAACCAAACAATAATTTAGACTATGTGTATCTTTCCTTCTAAGTATGCATCATCACAGCCATATAATACCAGATCACACACATAAACCTTAAGTAGGTAAATCACAGAAAACATACAGTGGCCTAGAAGAAATATACATCAATAAGATAAAAGTACACAAGGAATACTCATATATCGCTTGCATGTATCTTTTTTAACATTGTAGGTTCACATAATTGCTCTTAATTAAATTTCCTATGTACACAAATAATCGATTGAGACATTCATAATTTAAATGTACATAATTTTTCTAACCGTATCTACAGCTATAACTACACTTGGAAAGAACACGCTATTCTCCTATCCGTTAACTGAATCCACTAGTTCCCCCTTACCTCAGATATGGTTTCCAATGGAATCAACAACCTCTTTGATTCCTAGGTAATGTATTTTATACATCTCCTTCCCTAGCAGATTTTAGCAGTGTCCTACTTTCTAGGTCTGCTAACCCACTTGCCTAGGATTTATTTCTCTCTTTTTTTTTCGAAAAAGGTGCTTTTTATTTTTATTTAAAGCCCGCCTTTCTCTCCTACAGTGCTTTATTCTACCCATAATTAGTTTCTTTCTTCAACTAAGTGATTTAATACACATTTCTCTGTCATCATATTAAATCTTCTATGCTTCCTCCTAGGGATTTTTAGGAGCTACTTAAAGGAAGATTTATCTGAATCTCATCCACCAATAATGGTTTTCAATCTTGGCAAGCATTTCTTAACTCTAGTGTTTCTTTTCCAAGTAATTTCCAACCTTTTTTATTTATTAATAAAAATATTTTAATTACATCACAATAACTCTATTGTTCACATCCATTCCAAATCTAACATGGCTTTCTAGTCATCAAATTTAAAAATAGTCCAGGTCTAAAGATAGTAACTGATGAGGCTCATCAATAGGTATATCATAAGGGTATAATGCCATCCTCTAGCTTTAAAATTATCTCTTTATCACATTTATTTAAAAAAAAAAATTATATTATGCTTCGTGAGATGGGTGAAAGATGTGTTTCTATGTCATGTGGCCTAATATGGTTTAAATGTAGGAATTGGAATAATTTTGAGATAATTTCAATGCAGGAGCTTGGAGTAGACAGCAGAGAGATATTCTAGGAGGTTTTCCACCTCCGTAACTCCTTCAATCAACCAAGATCACCACTTTATCTCTCGTCAACTCGAAATCATTGGCAGCCAAGCAGGACGAAGTCATTGACAGCCAAGATAATGCAATTCATGGAAGATCTAGATCCACCTTTCTCGAGTTTTGGGAGACAGACATCTCTATTTTCTAGGGAGTTTTTTTTTTTTGTAAGCTAAGGTGGTGCCATTTTCTATTATCAAAAGAAAACATTACAGAGCTAGGGTGGTCTCAACCCGCCCCGCAGGGAAACCGGGTTTATTGACCACCGATATTTTTTAACAGTTGCCCAAAAATAAAATGTTTTTAGCCTGTCTTTCCATGCCTTATACACTTTAGTATTTTCACTATTACTACTGACATACATCTGCAAGTAAATATAAACATAAACCTTATGCATGGCTAAAAAACAAAACAGAAATCTACAGTTACTAACTTCATCAAGAACATGCCTTTTTTACTGTTCCTCAGCATTCTCTTGCTTCTTTTTTTCCTTTTTGATCATCACGCCGCTTGCCTCAAGCTGCTGTTGCAGGTCCTCCAGCCGCTTGTCTTGCATGAGCAGAGTGATTACAATATTCTTCAGTTATTTCTTCAAATTCGGAATTCCCTGCGACAATTCGGCCATTTCCACCGCTATCTGTTCCATGGCTTTGGCCATGAGCCTCTTCATGACCCAATACAGGTGCAACGAATGTTTGTATAGAGTCATTCTTCCTCGGGTATGCCCTGGGTCAGGTAGGAGACTAATCCAATCTTCCATCTCATCCTCTGACTGGGCCTGGATGGCCTCTTCCTCCCAATGCTCAATAATTCTTTTAATTTTTGGGTTAGTTTTCTCACTATATTCTCTCTTTGCAATCCTGACCCTGGTTTCTATGGTCTGCCTACTCTATCTTCCCCCATCTCCCATCTTCGTCTCCCCATCCTCCTCGTTGCTTTCGCGGCATCGACGCCCCCGTCTGTTGCGGCCTTCTGCCACTCTCTGTCCTCTCCGGCCTCCTCTTCCCCTGCGACCTCTCCCTCTCTTGCGTCTTCCCCTTCCCCCTTCTATTCCGGTCCTCGGGCTCCCTTCTTCATCCTCCCCGATTCCTGTCGCTGCTCTGTTTCGTCCATTGTTCCTAATTTCCTGCGCAGACTTCTCCAGGCCCTCCGTCATATCCTCGCTCTCTCCTTTCGAGACATCATAGACAGGGATGCCATGCTCCAGTCTTTCCTCCATCTTCCACTTACCCTTCCTATCCATTTCGTTCCAGCCCTGGTCTTCGTCCGCTCCACTACTTCGCATCCATCGCTTCGCTGTCCTGCTACACTCTGCATCCATGTTCTCCCTGCTTCTGTGTTTCCTCTCACTTTTCTCTCGGCTCACAGGGCTTTTCGTTCCCCTCGCAATATAACTCAGCTTAGTGCAGCCCTTCCTTGCTGCTCTGCGGTCTTTCCCTCGCGTTTTGCTCTGCCACCTTTCCCTCTCAGTCCCTCTCCTCTGCATGCCTTTCATACTTAAGCCTCTATTCATTTCGCTGGGCCCGATTCCCATGCAATCATTCCTCGGGCTCGTCCCTGGCATACTGTCTGTCCACCGTCAAAGGCTCGTACCCGGGTGTCCTATCGATCTACTCCACTATCCTCTCCACCGCTCCACTTACTTGTTGCAATGGTATATTGATATTTGCCTGCGGTCACTTGCCCCTCCCACTGCCGAAATTTAATTACTTGCCTCTCCACGTTACACAACCCGATCGAGTGTTCTGTTTTCTCCAGTTCATACCATAGATGCTTCATTATGGTCTTGAGTAATTATGTTTTTGAGACCTTCCCAGCTGTGATCCCTTTCTAATTAGGGCCAACTTCTATCTAGACTGTTGTTTGCTTCTTTGCTTCCCCAGTTAGCCAGGAGGTCCACGGCCTTGTTTCCATTTTGTCTAACATGGTTGATTATCTTATAATCAATCCTATTTAACAGTTCCGCTATATCTTTGACAATGCCTGGTGTCCTCCAGCTTTTGGCCACTTTTTCCTAGCTCTGTCCATCCTTTAGTTTACGCAGCATCCTTATCGTGATCTGCAAGTCCCCTTCAATCTCCAAGTTCATATAACTGTTTCTGACTGCTATTCTTAGGCCTTGATGGACCGCCCAGAGTTCTGCCTCATTGTTCGTCATCTCGCCTCCCCATTCCGTGTAGACCCACCTAGGTTTTCCTTGTCCATCATGGAAAATACCTCCTAGGCCTGTCGGGCCAGGGTTCCCTTTCGACGCTCCATCGAAGTTCAGTTTGATGGAGTGCATCCTGGGGTATCTGAATTGGTTGGGACTTTGGGCTTGAGGATTACCTTTCTTCTCTTTTCTAGGATAAATCATGCTGAATTCTAAGTTAAGTTTCGAAGCTATTCTGCCTTCTGCTTGGTCCATCTTCCAATCTTCCTCATCCCAAGTATCTGAGAGAACAGTTTCTTTGATTGCTTTTCTTATTTCCTCCCAAACTCTTTCAGGTCGACTACTTTGCCCCCTGAATATTCTTTTGTTGTGTTCCTTCCAGATAAACCAAATCACAAAGCCTATCGCTAAATTCCATATTCTTCTTACAACTTTGCTGTGAAATTGGCCTAAACCCCATTGCATAATGGTATTCTGTATGCTACTAGGGTCTCTCATTGTCCTTCCAAATAGTGATCTGATCTTTTCCCAGACACTTTCTGCATAAGGGCAATTATTTAGAAGGTGTTCTTGATTTTCCATTTCACTGTTGCAGAGACTACATCTTGATGGTCCGTGGTATCCTCTCTTTAGGATTTTATCCCATGCTAGGATCCTTCCTTTACTGACCAACCAGGCGAAGATTGTGATTTTTGGCCACAATTTTCCTTCCCAAATCTTCCTCCAGTCTATGTCACCCTCTTCCCGATTTTGCTTTGTTGTCAGATAGTAGGCCTCTTTTACTGTAAACGTCCCTTTCATTGATTTGCCCCATCTGAGAATGTCCTCCCCTGTCCTGCTTTTTATCTTTCTCAGATCCACTTCTTTAAGGTAATTTTCCTCTAGCTCTGCGTTTATGTTCTCACACCATTCTCCTGGTTTCCTCTAGGTCCTCCATATGCCACTGCTCTCCTCATCTTTCCAGTAATCTCTAACATACTCCATCCCTGCCCTTTGCGCTCTCTGTTGGATCTCTTGAAGGGTTTGTATTTCTGTCATTTTGGTTTTTCTGTTGCCACCCGTCCTCCCAAAATTTTGCATTGCTTCCTCCCCGAATCTCCCAAAAAGCGTGCTGGTTGACCACATCTCTGTTCTGACTTGCTAGGTTCCATATGGAGGACCCTTTTGGGGTTTCTTCAATTCTTAATTTATCTGCTGTTGATTATGGCATATTATATTTGACTTCCCATATTCTCTTCCACACATCCTTTCCTCCTTGTAACCATCTCCACCATAATTTTGTGCCCAAGATCCTGTTTAGCATTTCAGGATCTCTGACACCCAATCCTCCCTCCTTTCTTTGGATCAGATTTTTCCACGAAACTAAGGCCCATTTCCTCTGTTGTTTCAGTCCTCCCCAAACGAACTTCCCAAATATCTCCCTTAGTTTTGTGCATACTCCTTTCGATGCTGCTCTGATGGACAGTGGGTAGATGAGAATTGATTGCAGGACTGACTTTAGCAAGACTATTTGACTAGCTATATTCAGGGATCTGAAGGACCAGTTTGTCAGCCGTCTCTTGATTTTATCAATAACTTCCTGCCAGTTTTTCATTCGGGTGCGGTGTATGTCCAGCTGGTTCCCTAGATACTTAGTCAAGAGGTCCCCCTGTCTGAAGCCCAAGGTTCTAGTGAGATGAGCTTTGATGGCCTCCAGAGTGTTGAAAATAAATGTACAGGATTTTCCCTTATTAATCTCCATTCCCGAAGCTTCCATGAATATATCTAAGATTTCCTTGATCGCCCTGACCTCTCTAATGCTAACTTCCCCAAATAACATTATGTCATCACCAAACTGTTGATGCGTTATAGCCAGATTGTTTCCCCAGGGTTTTAATCCTCTGATCTTATTTTTCCTGATCTCTCTTTTGATAATTCTCCCGAGTCCTTCTACTGCTAAAATAAAGAGAAAGGGTGAATCAGATCACCTTTCCTTATACCCCTTGAGGTGTTAAAAGTCCTTGTTGGGTTGCCATTTACCAGAATTGAGAAGATTGGGGTTGAAATCATGCTAAATATCCATTCAATCCATCTCTTTTCGAAACCATACACTTCCAACACCATACGAAGGTATCTCCAGCTCAGGCGATCATAGGCCTTTGAGAGGTCTAGTTTTATCATCATTCCCCTCTACTTTTTTTGGTTAAGGGAATGTATCATCTCCTGAGTAACCACTAAACCATCCAATATTTGTCATCCCTCGACAAAACCCATTTGCTCTGGGGATATGATGTTCGGAAGAAGAGGTTTCAACCTTTTCGCTATCATAGTAGCAATGATCTTATAAATAACATTACACAGAGCTATTGGTCGAAATCCTTGGGCTTCCTCAGAGCTATTACTTTTAGGAATCAGAGTTAAAAAGGTTGAGTTAATACCTGGCCATATCTTTTGCTTCAAGCGAGATTCTTCGACAGCTTCCAAGACTTCCTGCCCCATGAAATTCCATCCTTCCTGATAAAATTCTACTGTGAAACCATCTGGTCCCGGTGCTTTACCTTTTTTCATGTTCATGACCACCTCCTCGACCTCTTCCATCGTAGTTGGACGCATTAGAGCCTTGTTCTGTTCTGTTGTTATTAATTTTGGAATCTCCTTGCATATTTGTTCTATTGCTTCTCCTCTGTCGTCCTGAGTTTCGGTGAGGATCCCTTTATGGTACTCCACTAATACTCTTTCTATTCCTTCTTGTTCGACTACCCGCTCTCCTTCTGCAGTTTTAATTGAGAAGATCCGATTTCTCTTTCTATTTTGTATCATCGCTTGACGAAAGAATTTTGTATTCCTCTCGCCTTCTCGCAGCCAGTTTATCCTTGACTTTTGCCTCCACATGATCTCCTCCTGCTTTCTTCTTTCTTCCAGCTGGTTTATTATTCTTCCCTTTTTATTTGCTCTGTTCTTCATCCCTTCCTTCTAGGATAATTTGTTGTTGGATATCCTCCATTTCCTTTTCCAGTTTTTGTTTTTCCTCCATGGTGTGCCCGAATTCTTCTCTATTCCACTTTCTAATTTTGCCTTTTACTTCCTTGAGCTTCAATTGGAATGTGTGCATTTTTCCTTTCCCTCTAACTTGACTCTGAGTCCACCATTCTTCCACCATATGAAGGAAATCCAGGTTTCTGAGCCAAAAGGCCTCAAATCTAAAAGGTTTCTTGCCTTTGTTTTTCTTTATATCAATTTCTAAACGGATCGGCCAGTGGTCTAAGCCTAGGCTCGGATGGATTTTCGCCTCTATAAAAACATCCCTGTTCAAAATTTGTTCCGATAGGAGAAACCTATCTAACTTTGATGCTATCTGTTTTTTCCCACCCCTCCTGTTATTCCAAGTGAACACGCCGTTTGTTGTTGGGGTATCCACTAGTCTTAGTTCTGTTATAAGCTCGTTAAATTCCTCCATACTCTGATCCTGTCTCCTGATGCCGCCTCTTTTCTCTCCTAGATCACGGATCAAATTAAAATCTCTGCCAACTATCCATAAGTTATCAGGGATTATTCGCCTTACTGCTTGTATATTCCTAAGGAATTCTTTCCGTCCCCTGGGTAAGTGAGGATCATAAACCCCCGAAATGAGGATTCTTTCCAACATTCCAGCCAGCCTAAACACTCCGGATAGTATTTTGGGGAGGCTGATCCAGTTTTCAAAAATAACCTCCTCTGTATTCCATAAAATTGCTAAACCTCCAGCTGAACCAACCGCGTATTGAGCCATTACTTCATACTTTGGTCTCATCTTTTCCAAAATTCCTTGTAGCTGTTGTTGATCCATTTTTGTTTCCTGAATAATCATTATACTAGGCTTATCCTTCCTTAGTCGTTCCTTCAGATATCTCTACTTGCCCTTACTGTTGAGTCCCCTTATGTTCCAGCTTGTAATAATCATTTAAAACTTTTTTTAGGGTTTTTGAAATACCTCTAACAGAGGTATCACTCTTCCTGAATTAACCAATGTTTCCCCTACTGCTTGAATCATTTCATTCAATGTTTTCCTCCCTCGTTTCCTTCCGCCTTTGCCACTTCTGTCCATTCCTATGTTTTGGGATCCTGGCGTGCCTGATTGGTTTGGTCCGATCTCTCTCATGCCGCCTTTCTTCTCCTTGTATTTTTGAAATGCCTCCTTGTATTGCTGTTTCTGGGATTCTGGGATGAATCTCTCATCTAAGTTTTTCCATTCTTGTAGCAGTTTCTTCATTATCCTTTCTTCTTTGGTCCCACTTTCCTTTCGCTTGTATGCCCCTTGCATTAGTTGTTCTTCTACAGTCTCCTGGCGCTCTCCCATCTCTACTTCGGTTTCTTTAGTTTGGCTGGTATTTTTACCTGAGGTTTCCGTTATGATTTCCATCGGGACATTTTCAGTATCCCCTTCCTCCTGTTTTCCTTCTTCTGTATCCTCCTCCTCGTCTTGAAGGACCTGGAATTTGTTCTGATTCTCAATAGGTATGTTCTTTCCTTTTGGTTTCCCTCTTTGTCCCTCTGGACGCGGTTTTTGTCTTCTTTGGACTTCCTTAAAACCTCTCTCTCCTGCCTCAGGTCCTTCTGTTTTTCTTCTTTCTTCTTCCAAAATTCTTGTGGTCTCTCCTTCTCTGTTTTGCGGGCATTCCCTAAATAGATGGTCGTACTCATGACACCTACGACATCTGAAGGGAATGTGCTCATAATCTATTGGCTGTTGCCAGATTTCATCATGGTATTCCACTTCTACAAATTCTGGTAAAGGTTCTGCTATATTCATGTATACGCAGATCCTTGCATAGGATGTGAATTTTCCCCTTTTATTCGATTCTGCTACTTTGACAAAAGCCCCTATCGAGTTTCCAATTCCTTCCAGAATCTCAGGGTGCCAGAATTCTATTGGTAACCCAAACAGCCTTACCCATATGGATGCTGCCAGTAGTTTTTCTGCATCTGGGTTGTATCTCTCTTCCCAGTGTCTCATAAATAAACCAGCATTGTTCATGAAGTAAGGTCCTTCCTCAAATATTCTCTCCTTATCTTCAGGGTTTGCAAAAATGACTGTAAAAAAACCCTTGGCTCCCAATTTCAGGTCAAGATGTCCTTTTGGTTTCCATCTTAGTTGAATCCATTTTACTAGATCCTTTTCAGAAGGCCAGAATCCTATAAACTTATAGATTAGTGCATGATCTTTCATATAGCAGCGATAATCCTCCAGTTTATTGTTTGGGATAACATACCTTGGTCTTTTTTGTGCCCTAGGTAAGCATCTTCCCCCCATTCTTGCTTGCCATCGGCTTCCCAGGACTGGTATGTCTTTGTCATTTTCCGACTGTGAACCTATCCTCCCTCCTCCACTAGTTTCTCCTGCTACCACATTTTTGAAGGAGGCGATCTCTCCCCTCCCTTGATTCCCCTCCATGGCTTCCTTCAGTCCCGTCTGGTTTTTTATTCCTCTCTGCCTGCCTCTTGATACTGTTTAGCTCTCCCTGCGGCTGATTAGAGCCTCCTTTCTCCTTTCAGACCTTCTTTCCTCCCGATCTCCGTGCTGCTGCACCGTCGTCCCAAAACCCTAACCCTTCTTGCCTCTTCGATCCGCTCCGCATCACCATCCGATTTTCTAGGGAGTTGTTGGTAGCTACCCTTTTGTATAAATAAACATGCCAAATAACTCATTAGGATTTTAACTTTGTTTGCAGCTAAGAAGCTATTGAGCTCAAGCACTTGTTACTGTCGTTTTTTACTTGTTATGTGATGTATTTGACATTTCTGCAATGATACTGAGAAGTTTCTTATTGATCCATCACTGAATTAGTTCAGAGGGCTAAGGCTCTTGGGTTTGGTCCCAACCCCAGTAGCTTAGGTCCCTCTTATGTATTGATATTCCTTTTCTTTAGCTTAGAATGCTTGTTAGTTGCTACATTTTAGTAAAAATATAATTCCTCAAAAATCCTATGATTGTTGTCTCTATCTCATCTATCTCATGGGAGTCTGACTAGAGCAATCTACAATCATAGCCCAAAAACACTATGTTGATGATTTCTTTCATATGATTTATTGGAAAAAGGTCTACATTAGCTATCTTGTTTTTCATATAGATTTTGTAGCTTAGAAGTTAATTCATTGCATAGATCAATGTTTCTGGCATTAGTTAGATAGTTTCTAAATTCAACTCATATTTTCCACCATTGTGATGAGCCCTGAATTGGGTAACTTATTGGGCTCATTTTTCCTAATTTTCCTTGTTCAATCCTCCATTTTTCATAGATTATGCATGTTTCTTAGTATGTTTATGTAATTTGAACGAATAAGGGTGGTCACTCTACCTAGGAGGCTAATACGTGGTTATTTCAGGTTTTTTGGACAAATTTTGGAGCAAAACCAAGCAATTATGGGTCAGGTGACAACCAAGCTTGAGGTGAGGATTCGTAGGGAGGTTGTCTCATGCATTAAATGGCCTTCTTCGAAATCTCCACCCTCAACTCCGAGCTCAACAGGCCACCAAAACGAGTTCTAAAGGCAGCCGAGCAGCTTTGGGAGGAGTGACTGTTTACTAGCAGTTGGGATAGCTGAGTCCCTTGAATTTAGGAGGGCTGCTAGGCCCCTCGTAGTGTATAAATAGGATGGCCTCAACCTTCGTAGTTTACTTTTGGAACTGTTGGTATTTGCACTATAGTGTTGTCATTTTGCTCAGCCTGTTTTCTTGTAGCTACTGATGTACAACTTTCTTGTGATGATTCTTTTTGAATAATGAGAAGCAACTTTACTTGGCATCAGACCTGAGTCCTTTATAGGAGGCTGCAGCTCTTGGGGTTGGGCCCAACCTGAGTGCTAAGGCCTCCTTTATGTATTGTTATCTGTCCTTTATGTATTTGCAAAATCATTTCTGTTAAGTAGATTAAATCTTGCTGATAAACTAGGTCACTGTTGATGATTAGAAAGGCTTTCGATGTTCATATTAAGTTGATAGGTTATTGACAGGGAAAAGCTCCAGAAAAAGGCCATCAAACACCTCAGATTTCACCTCTCCCTCAGTGGGATCAGGAGCTGGAATCAAGCTGACCTTGCTGCCCACAAAAACACTGACTTTTCTTTGCCATGCAATCATTAGTGTTTGGTTTTCATCTGCAGAAGTTGGTTACATGTTCAGATTCTTGAATGCCTTGTTGCATAGTTAATATACATGGTTTCCTTGTGAATAAAACTTCTGTTCTTTCTCTTTACTGTTAGCTAGATCAGATTAGGTCAACGTAGCTAGGTCTCAGATTTTACAAGTCTTCGTTGGTTTAGTTGGAAAAACGACTTACAGAGCACCTGTTATCCTTCTTTACCTGCCCATTCTCCATCAATCTCACCTACTTCATCCTCCACTTAGAATCCTTGCCTCACGTTTGCCATTTGTCCACATAACCCTAATTTTTGTGCAACATTGCTTCAGTCTTCCTTGAACAAATCCAGCCATCTACATCTTTCCTCAACTCCATCCACCAAGTCCTGGATTACCTCCAACCCTTATCCTACCCCCATACTCACTCCACCTTTTCCTCTCCATCCATCCTCCAAAATCTCATTTTTGAACATCCTGTAGAAAATTACAGACATCCTGTAGAACCCCTGCAGACTTCCTGTAGAAGCTCACGAATGAGGTTTCTTGATAGCCAAACTCTATGAAACTCTATGGAAGAGTGTTAGGGACCCCTTAAGCCCTCTCTAAACCTTCCCGACCTCCTCCAAGCATTTCTTCTCACCACTCCACCTCTTCACAGTAAAAAACAATCAAATCGCATGCATAATAACTCTGGCAACTTATTCAAAAATACAAAAAGATGTTTTTTCTTTCAGATGTTACTATAGAAGTAGCTTAGATACATGTATTTACCTTCCTAGAAACCAATGGCATCTCTTTCAGTAGCTTGCATCCTCTTTCTTGCATCAATAGGGTTAGCTGGTAAAATTAGGGTTTGCTAGGGTTTACGTTTCCTTTCTGCTTTCCAGTTTCTTTCTGCAAGTATATCAATCTCCTTTGATTTAGCTTTCATCCATCAGTTAAAAAGCTTCTTCTAAGAGCTCATAGAAGTGGCTTAAGCCCCTAGCGAACTTATGCCAGCTGACCAAGTGACAACTGCGGCAAGAGCTAGTACTTGTGCATACAGCACCGTTGCTTCCAAGTTTGTTACGAACTACCGGGTTGATAAGAGTAAAGAAGGGAGTCCCAGGAGTTGCAACATTATTGCTGCATACTAGAGCTCACCATTCTTTTTGGCGCCGTTGCCGAGGAAGCGTCAGAGTATTTGTGATTGCTGCTTTTCTTCTATTTTCCTACTCTAAACCTTCTGCTAAGTAGTTTATTTCAGTTCCATTCTGCAATTTCACTTCTGCAAAAGTAAATTAGACATTTCATGCTTTCATAGATTAGCCTTTCAATTCTGCAATTTCAATTTTGCAAGTGTAGAATAGAATTTCAATTATGCAAGCATAGTCTAACAGTTCATTCTCGCAATTTGATTTCAGAAAAATAGATTAGCCCTTTCTTACTTTCATTTCAATTCCGCATTTTCATTTCCGCAAGATAGATTTTACTTAGTTGCAATTCCATCTGTTTCAGTTTTGCAGGTACAATCAGAAAAAAGCAAAAGCAACCAAAAATCTTTTCATGCCTCGTAGGAACAGAGATAATACCGGAAAATTCCTACCCAACACCCCCACCACTTCACTGAGTCACCCTTCTCTCTTCTTTGGTGGCAGTGAACCAGAAGAACCTATAGGTGAACCTCCTGAGATATAAGAAGATCCTATAACAGAAGAAGAGCAAGAAAACATTCCTTTTGAGACCATGGCTGAAAACAGAAACGGTAGAGACGATGATGAGAGAATAGAAGGTACCTTCCCCATCTGAGAGACCAATGGGAACATGAAGATGAAGAACATAAGTCCCTCCGCCTTACCTCATTTTCATAAACTGACCACTGAAGACCCTGACACCTTCCTGTTTGAGTTTGCTATCCTTTGTCGAACTTATGACTGTACAGGAGACGAGCAAAATTTGAAACTCTTTCCCTCTACCCTCAAGGATGCAGCACTACGCTGGTTCATGGGGTTACCTGGAAACAGTATCACAACTTGGGCTTAGATGTAGCAAGCCTTTAACAACAAATACTGGGACTATTGTAGGTCAAAAGAAAAAAAGAGAGAAATCTTTCAGATGACCATGGGAAATGATGAGTCTTTAGAAGACTACGAGGAAAGGTTCCAACTTAGCTATAAAAGGGCCAGGTGCACACTTGACCCTGAATCTTTAAAGTTGGTTCTACTCTGAGGAGTCCCTGAAGACCTTCTAGATACCCTTCACATGCTAGCTAGAGGAGACATCTACCAACTCCCTTATGAGGACATAAAGACTGTGTTTAGAAACCACTCTAGGGCAGCCCGGAAAAGAGATAGGGGGAATCCACTTTCAACTAGTACTACCTTCTCCAAGCATGAGTTTGCTAATGAGATGGAAGACCTCAAAAGTGAGATGAGACAGACCATTTCCTTGCAACTCAATACCTTCTTAATCCAACAAAAGAAAGAGGAAGCTGAGAGGGCTTTGGCCATTTTTTGTCCTAGATGTACGAGGAAGCACCCTAAGAACGATTGTCCATTGCACTCAGTAGAGGTATGTTTTGTTTGTGAGGAAAACCACCCCACGAACCAATGCCAAACCTTGCTTGATTTAAAGCCACGTACCAAGGGACTGAGGCAACCACTGAACCTCTCTACTTCCTCAACCAAAGGAGGCTGCATGGGCCCAGACCTTACCAGCAGGGGATGCAAGGGACATCCCAAGCTTATTATAGCCCCAACAAATCTACTCACATGCCTTCCTGGCGTCCCCCTGCTCATCCTTCCTGGTCCGCACCTCCTCCATGGTCTTAGCCACCTGAATACCATGCTCAACCCACTGCTCATTCGTTTCACTCACATGCCTAGCCACAACCTCAGTGGAATGCACCTCAACCGAGGTGGAGGCCCCAATACAACTCTCCTCCCACCATTCTGCCTCCACCACCAGCTCAGCCACAACCATTACCTCCTGCTCCTCCAAGACAACCCTAGATGCCTGCTCAACCGAACCCGAACTCCAACAACCGACAGGCCCAGCAGGTATACACTGGGGAGAAAACATGCCCTACGTATGTTGTGGAGATCCAGAAGATCAACCTATGATCCGGGAAGACCATTCTAGATCGCCAACCTCCTCCCCTAGAGGATGAGGAAGAGAAACAGGAAAGTGAACCCAAATCCATTCCACCCTTTCTTGAGTGATTAACAACAATCACGCAACCAAACCCAGAGGAGACTGAACTTCTAGGAGAACTTAAATAGTTGTGTGTGAAAATACCACTTCTCCAAGCCATAAAAGATGTACCGATATACAACAAATTGATTAAGGAGAAGTGTTTCAGGCACCCAGGAAGGCGAAAGAGAGATGCCTCGACTATCAATGTCATAGGACAACTGTCCGATCTAATGTTGGGGCAAGTAATCTGTCCAAAGTATTTGGACCCTGGGAGTCCTGTAGTTGATGTCCACATCAATGGCACCATTATACCCCATACCTTGATTGATCTAGGGGCTGCCATTAATGTGATGACCAGGGACACCATGCTTAAACTCAACCTTCAGAGTTCCTTAAGGAAGACCTCAACAGTCCTGCAGTTGGCAGATCGATCCACCATGACTCCCGAAGGGATTGTGGAAGATGTCTTGGTCTCTGTTGACTCTTGGGAGTATCCTACGGACTTCTTGGTCCTTCAGCCAAAGGCAAAGCTCACTGGATACCCCCTCATTTTGGGAAGGCCTTGGTTAGCCACTACGGATGCTTACATCAGTTGCCGAGCTGGAAACATGACCATCAAGAATGGGCCTATGTCCAAGCAGCTAGTCCTATACCCTCCTGCCCAACCTCTGCTAGAACATGACTTACCACTCTCGTTGGAAGAAGGAGATGAGGATGAGGTCTACTCTGTACCATTGTGCACAGTAGAAACCACTAGGGGAGGCCCTCAAACCGAGGATGATCTGATTGAGATGTTGATTCAAAATCCTCCTCCCAGTGCACTATCCTTAGGGGAATTGGTGGAAGATGCCCAGGCCAGCACCTTAGTGGACCTCTGTGTGACTGTTTCAACCTCTCCAGAGTTAATAATGTGGAGTTTGGTCCCGAAATAACTTTAAAGATCAGCTCCTCCCTATCTCCTTCCCAGGAGGAGCTGTGTAGCTTACTGAACAATCATTTAGATGCTTTCGCCTGGAGCTATAAGGAGATGAAAGGATTCCATCCTTCGGTCTGTACCCATCACATTTACATTAAAGAGGATTGTAAACCAGTCAGGCACCTCAGAGGAGAATGAATCCAGCCCTTAAAGACATTGTCAGAGAAGAATTGCAAAAATTGTTGGATGCAGGATTCATCTGCCCTATCTCTGATAGTGAGTGGGTCTCACCTCTAGTGCTTGTGCCCAAGAAGAACGGGAAGTGGAGAATCTGTGTAGATTATCGAGAACTTAACAAAGCCACCAAGAAAGACCATTTCCCTTTGCCTTTCATAGATCAAGTGTTGGATGGACTGGCAAGGAAGAAGTTCTTCTCTTTCCTAGATGGGTTCAGCGGGTATAATCAGATCCAAATAAGCCTGGAGGACCAAGATAAAACCAGCTTCACTTGTACATGGGGTACCTTTGCCTACCGAGTCCTTCCCTTTGGGCTATGCAACACTCCTGCCACTTTCCAAAGAGCAGTGTTGAGCATATTTTCTGATTTGGTCCATGATTCGGTAGAAATCTATATGGATGACTTTACTCCTTATGGGTCCAACTTCCAAGAAGCATTGACTAATCTAGGAAAATTTTTAACCAAGTGCATTGAGATGAACCTGTCCCTCAGTCCCGAAAAATGTGAATTCCTGATGACTGAAGGGACTGTGCTAGGTCATACCATTTCTCGGCAAGGGTTACAGGTGGATCCTAAAAAAATTGCTATCATCCAAAAGGTTCCACCTCCTCAAAAGGTAAGGGATGTTCGGAGTTTCCTAGGCTTAGCAGGGTACTATTGAAGATTCATTAAAGATTTCAGTAAGCTAGCCTCGCCATTGTTTGGCCTCTTAGGGAAGGATGTTGAGTTCAAATGGACTGACAACTGTCAAGGGGCACTGGATGAGTTGAAAGATAAGCTGGTGTCCACCCCGATCTTGAGAGGTCCAAACTGGGCCCTACCTTTCCACATCCACACTGATGCCTCAAACAAAGCCATAGGGGAAGCCTTAGGACAAGTTGAGGAGAAACTACCATATGCCATATATTTTGTTAGCAAAAACTTGTCCAAGGCCGAAATGAACTATACTGTAACCGAGAAAGAGTTCCTGGCTGTAGTCCATTCCTTAAACAAGTTTAGACACTACATCACTGGTTATCAAACATTTGTACACACTGATCATGCTGCGATTAGATATTTAATGAATAAGCCTGATGTCAATGCTCGTATCATTAGATGGTTACTTTTGTTGTAGCAATTTGATTTGACTATTGTCGACAACCCACGTAAGGAAAATGTTGTTGCTGACTTCTTGTCTAGATTGGATTTGCCTGCAGGTGAACAAGGAACAGTGGATGACCAGATGCTAGATGAACATCTGTTTGCTATCTCAGTACTCTCTCCATGGTTTGCTGATATAGAAAATTACTTGGTCTCAGCACAGTTCCCTCCGCATCTATCCTCAAAGGAGAAGAGTCGAATCATGAGGAAGAGCGCCCCATTCACTTGGATCGGGGGCAACCTGTTCAAACTTCGCCCAGATCAAATCTTGAGGCGGTGTGTTAGGGAGGAGGAAGTCTTTGACATCCTCCTAACCTGCCATGAGGACCTTGTGGAGGCCACTTTGTAGTAAAAAGGACTGTTTGTTAGGAATTCCGAGACATAGGAATAGTTAAGTATAACTTGGTCTAGTATAGAGTTAGGTAAAGTGTGTTTCTTTACTATGTACATTTGTAACTTACAATCCGACGGTCACGATATGTAGTGATCTAATGGTTCATTCTCTCCTCGGTATTACCGACACTTGATCCATGGTTTAACACCCGATTGGTCCATGAATTCTATTTAAAGCGCATGGAGGGTCATTTGTAGGTTAACCGTTCACAAGATAAGCTTATGTAAATTTTCATTCTTTTATTAATAAATTGCCTGAAGTGGCCGTGTTGGCTCAGGCCGTGGATTGTTTCCCTCTTTGAGGGTTTTAACCACGTCAAAATACTGGTGCATTGATCTGTGATCTGGTTGTGAGCGGTGTCCTTTGGTGTTCTGTTTGAGGAACTTACCCTGTAAATTCCTACATGGTATCAGAGCAAGTTGAGGGCCGCGTCCGTTGGTGATCCAAATTTGAAGCCGGTACAACTGCATCCGACTGCCATCTCCCAGATCTGTTGTTTTTGTCTGCTTTCGGGCTGAGAGGACTACTTTGTTATTTTAGGAGCATCTATTCCAGTGAGGAACCCCTTTCGTTTCATGCGAAAAGGTTTCCGGTAGCCCTAGCTGTGTCATTTTTAAGATCTGGAGGTATACAGTGTTTATTTGCAGTTTACAGTTATTTTCTCTTTGTTTATTTCGGTTTTGGTTTATTTAGCTCTTTTTTATTACCAGATCTATACCTTTCATTTCTACGTATGCTCTTTTCCCTCCGACTCTGTGTGATCTAGGCAAATCAGAAACAGAAAGGAAGGATTTTTCTTATGCGTATGCTCTTTTCCCTGCACCTTAGTGTGATCTCGGAAAATCAGAAACATTGAGGAGAATATTTAGTTTCCAGGTAAAGCTAACTTTAAGCGATAAGACTTATTTTTTTTGTATGTCCGTGTTGGGTTTTGTGTTTTTGTTTTGTAGGAAGAAAAAGAGCTTTCTCAAGCAAGCACGCAATCCAAAGCTTCAGTGACCAAAAGAAAACAAAGCCCCCCCCCCCTCTCTCTCTCTCTCAAACTTTTTGTATAGCTCACTTGGTTCAAAGCTAATTTATGAGAGTAGAGGTCTTGGGTTCAAATCTTCTTTTTGTTGAAAAAGGGGCGTTTTTTTTATTTCCGCACATTCCCGCACTTTGTCAGCGCCTTCATCAACGTTTTTTCAAAAAGCCATAACTTCTTCATCCGGAAACCGTTTTCATAGCCATTTTTTTTTAACCAGCCTAATTTTTCGAGATCTTTCCATTGGAACACTTATTTCCAGCATATATAGCTTCAGTTTTTGTTAAAATGGAAAGTCCATGCCAAGTCATTCTTGACAGCACCAACTACTTCCAATGGTGGTCCTACATTGTGGATTTACTTAGAAGTAAAGGTCTTTACAGAATAGCCTCAGGCCAAGAAACCAAACCGAAAGATGAAGATAAGGTAGCTAAATGGGAAAATAGACAAGATCAAGCACATCGGTTGATAGGGATGTCTATCTCTCCCGATCTTAGATTCCATATTGCAGAAATTGATACTCCTGATAAAGCAATGGAGCAGCTTACTAATGTTTTTGGAATAAAAAATGAACTTAGAGCCCATCAACTTGAAAATGAGTTGCTTACATTGGACCCCAATAATTTTTCTTGCATTGAAGATTTTTTGTCCAAGTTCAAGACCCTTAGACTTCTCTTGGAAGGTGTTAAGGTTAAGAAAGAAGATAGTGCCCTTATCTATTGGATTCTTACTAAGTTGGGACCAGCCTACTCCGTGTTTGTTTCCACCTTCCATTCTACAAGAGAAGCCTTAATTTCTCAAGGACACGACTACAAGCCCCCTTCCTTTGATGCTTTTTGTGATTCTTTAATAAGAGAAAAAGAAAAACTCTTACACCTTGGTCTTCTTAACCTTGGAAACTCTTCTAAGAAAGCGTTAACCGTCCAGCAGCAACCAAATTCAAAGAATTCTAAGAAGTCGTATCCTAAAAAGAATGGTCCTAAACCAAACAAGGGTCCTAAGCAATTTCAGCCTCAAAATGAAAAATCATTTCACCAGAATGATAAGGCAAATAAAAACAAAGGGAAGACGACTGATAGACATTGCAACTTTTGTAATCGAGATGGACACTTAGAATCTAAATGCTTTAAGAAGATGGAAGCCTTGGAAGCAACAATGAAGAAGCATAACATCCATTTGGAGCACTCCTCAAATTCATCTTCAGGAATGGCACTTTCTGCATGTGGTTTTCAAGCATTTCGGTCTGGCTATGCACTAAATGTATCTTCTTCCTCTCATTTTCATGAGTGGCTCATTGATTCTGGAGCTTCTTATCACATGGCCAAAAATAAAGCCATGTTTTCTTCTTTAAATGATTGTAACACCAAAAATATATATGTTGGTGATAATAGATCTCTTTGTGTTGTAGGGACTGGAACTGTTCACATAGACAATGGTCAATTTAATGATGTATTATGTGTTCATACCTTATCCTGCAACCTTCTATCTGTATATCAGATAACTCATTCAGGTGAAGGTAAAATCATTGAATTTTCACTTCACGATGTTGTAATTAAGGACCTAAAGGATCCTAGACAGATTTTAGCTACTAGCATTGCTGATGATTCTACAAGGTTGTATAAGTTTCACAAGTTTGGGTCATCAAATCTTCCCTCAGTATTTGTTGCTCATAATGATGAAGTGAGCAAACTTTGGCATGAGCGATTTGGTCACTTAAACTATCGCTCCCTTCAGCATCTATGTAAAGAAAATATGGTGACAGGTTTTCCTATGGTATCTTGCAGAGATGGTGTTTGCGGATGTGTACTTGGAAAACATCATCGGGACAGTTTTGAAAAACGTGCCTCTTGGCACGCCTCGGCCCCTCTACAGCTTGTGCATAGTGATTTATGTGGTCCACTTTTAGTTGCTTCCTTCTCTGGCTACAAGTATTTCTTAACTTTCATTGATGATTTCTCCAGACGCACTTGGGTATACTTCTTAAAACTCAAGAGTGAAGTATTTAGAAAATTCTTGGCCTTTAAGGCCTTTGTTGAAAAACAATCTGGACATCAAATTCTTAAGCTAAGATCTGATAATGGCGGAGAATATGTTAAAAATGACTTCATCAACTTTTGCACCGAGAATGGAATTCAAATGCAACATACTGTTCCATATACTCCACAAAAAAATGGTGTAGCTGAAAGGAATAATCACACCTTAAAGGAAATGGCTAATTGTATGCTTCAATCTAAAGAACTTAGTCTTAACTATTGGGCAAAAGCAATTAACTGTGCAAATTACATACTAAATCGCACTCCTAGTAAGGCTTTAAAGAATATCACTCCAGAAGAAGCATGGAGCTCAATTGAACCAGATGTGAGTCACTTTCGTGTTTTTGGAAGTGAAGCATGGGCCCATATTCCAGATGAGAAACATAAAGCTTTAGAACCTAAGAGTGAAAAATGTATCTTTGTTGGATATTCTAAAGATGTCAAAGGATATAGACTTATTCCATTTCAGTCCAGAAATGTTATCATTAGAAGAGATGTAAAGTTTGATGAAAATAAATCGGCCTACGAGCCTAGTTCGGCGCATGTGCCACCTCTCTCTATCTCTTCTACTTTTGAGCATATTTCTTCTTCAGATGATGAAAGTGAGGATGACAATCCTCCCCCACCTTCTCAGGATCCTCCTTCAACTCCTTCACTTCCAAAATGGGTCCGTGCTACTTGGGATGCCGCAGGTGATCTTGCCTGTGATCCTACAGATCAGCGTCGTACACGTTCTCAGTTCGAAAGAGCCTCTTCTTTACTAGCTCAAGTCTCAGCAAATTATGATCCTGACACCTTTGCAGAAGCTTCAGGCCATCTAGATTGGGATGCAGCTATGAATGAAGAATATCATTCATTATTGGCAAACGATACATGGGATATTGTTCCTCTACCAAAGGGATGAAAACTTGTTAGATGCAAATGGGTTTACAAAACCAAGTATGGACCAGATGGGAAAGTTGATAAACATAAAGCTCGTCTTGTTGCTAAGGGCTTTTCACAGGTTGAAGGAATTGACTACACTGAAACCTTCTCCCCTGTTGCCAAAATGAACTCTATCCGCCTTGTTCTTTCCCTTACTGCCTCTTTAAAATGGGAAGTCCATAGATGGATGTTAAATCTGCCTTCTTGCATGGGGACTTGCATGAAGAAATCTATATGGAACAACCCATTGGCTTCATCCAAACAGACTCCAGCCTTGTATGTCGACTTAAGAAATCTCTTTATGGTCTCAAGCAAGCTCCTCGGGCTTGGTATGCCAAAATGGATAGCTTTCTTTTAGAGTCTGGCTTTTCTAGGTGTTATTCTGACAATACTGTCTACACCAAGAAAGTGGGCAACTCTCTTATCATCCTTGTTCTTTATGTTGATGATCTTATTCTTACTGGTAGTGATCCCAACCTTATAAACCATGTGAAGTCTATCCTTAAAAATAAATTTGAAATGACAGACTTAGGACACTTACACTATTTTCTCGGTCTTCAAGTCTTGCAATCCAAGGAGGGTATTTCCCTTTCCCAGTCCAAGTATGCTTGTGATATTCTTCGTCATTTTCACATGGAAGATTGTAAGCCAGCTCCTTCTCCCTTTCAGTCTGGAGTCAACTTTCAGTCTCTTGTACTTCTCCTGAAGTTGATGCTACCTTATACCGTCAACTTGTAGGAAAACTATTGTATTTAACCCATACTCGTCCTGACCTTTCCTTTGCTGTTGGCCTTGTTGCTCGTTTTTTGCAAAACCCCCCTGAAAGTCATTGGAAAGCAGCTAAAAGAATACTTCGTTATGTTTGAGGTACAATACAGTTTGGGATTCATTACAGTGCCAAAGCAACTCCTCTATTAGTTGGTTTCACTGATTCTGATTGGGCTGGTGACCCTGATGATCGGAAGTCTACTGCCGGTTATGTCTTCACTCTTGGTTCAGGACCTATTACATGGGCTTATAAGAAACAGACTGCCATTTCTCTTTCGTCAGCAGAAGCAGAGTATTGTGGTGCCGTGGAAGCTAGTAAGGAAGCCTTGTGGCTTCGTCAGATCCTATCAGAATTGGGCTTTGAACAGCAGCATCCGACTACACTTTGGTGTGATAATCAAAGTGCCATTCAGCTTTGCAAAGATCCAGTTCAGCATCAGCGCAGCAAACACATTGAACTTCACATGCACTTCATCAGAAAGCTCATTCATGACCATGTTCTTGAAGTGCAATATTGTTCAACAGATGATCAGGTTGCAGACATCTTTCACAAAGGCTCTCACAGAGGAGAAGTTCACTAAACTTCGATATATGCTTGGAGTTCAGGAAGTTGTCACTAAGGGGGGATAGGCTCTAGTGCCTCCTTCCTTCTCCTATTGTTCCATATTTGTAAATCCTTCAATCCTATCCCAAGTTGTTCTTAAGGGGGGATGTTAGGATATTCCGACACATAGGAATAGTTAAAAGTTCAACTTGGTCCTAGTAATAGAGTTAGGTAATAGAGTAGGTAAAGTGTGTTTCTTTACCGTTGTACATTTTGTAACTTACAATCTGACGGTCACGATATGTAGTGATCCATTCTCTCCTCGGTATACCGACACTTGATCCGTGGCTTGACACCCGATTGGTCCATGAATTCTATTTAAAGCGCATGGAGGGTCATTTGTAGGTTAACCGTGCATGAGAGAAGCTTATGTAAATTTTCATTCTTTTATTAATAAATTGACTGTAGTAGCCACGTTGGCGCAGGCCGTGGACTGTTTCCCTCTCTGAGGGTTTTAACCACGTCAAAATACTGGTGTATTGATCTGTGATCTGTTTGTGAGCG
>APFE030020500.1:91800-112826 GCA_000404065.3 Pinus taeda | reverse complement strand
TTTTAATAAATATTTTATTGATAATGATAATGATTAACTTTCATTAAGATTAATATGGTTTATTAGACCTTAAGAAAGTAAGATATTAGTTGAGATTCTTTAATATTGTATTCTATAATAAAAAAGAAATGAGAGAATTGTTCCTAGATCACCATGGTTTTGTTGACTTAACAAGTAAGGAAGGTTGGTAGTGTGGAAAAGATTTTGAAAATTAGAAAGGATATGAGTAAGAGCTCGGCAATCCAAGAAAAAGTGGTTTTCATCTTCAATCCTCTTAGTATCACAAAGGTGATAGACTCCTTTTTCTCAAGGTGTTTTGGGAATTGAACAAAGCCCAGTTTCACTTTGGAGCTCATGAGAATTTGTTTTTATCTTCGCAATATTCATTTTCTTCTTAGGACTTGTCAAGGCAGAAAGATAATTTTGGCTATAAAGATTGGATATCTTTCTGGTTATCAAGATTGGAGTTCATTACCTACTTAATTATTTTTCCTTCTAACTCCTTATCATCCCACAACTTATCCTTAAATTTGGAATAATAATATTTTTAATATTATCCTTATTCTCCAAGATTATCTCCTCTTTTGCCCCAATGGTCTAGCCAAAATTGGGCATTCGGCCTTGTTTGCGCTGGAGGTGGGGGTTTTGGCTAAAGTTGGAATCGATTTTGGGGAACCTCTTGGCTTTCATGTTGTATAGCTTATTTTTATACATGAGATACCTAATCATAGTCATGCTTTCAATGGGGGAAGGTTAGCTTCAATCAAGAGGATTGGGTAGGGAGTCTTTCCTTTAATTTTGAGGTTGTAGGTTATAAATTTCTTTTGAATTAGCTCAATCTTCCTCATGATTCTCTATATATAATACAACCTCAAGCCTCACGTCCATATAAAATAATAGGGGTCACAAGAGTCTTAAAGAGAAACTTTTGTTTACTCCATACCCAAAGATCTGTTGACTTACAATTGTTTTCAAGTTCATAATAATCTTTCCAACCTATTTAAAATTTTATCATAATTTACAATTATATATTAAAATAATATATTCCCAATGGTTAGCTCAATTAGTCAAGTCCCTATCATTAAAGCATCATAGGTTCAATTCTCTTGACACTCTCAGAATCAAGATCCATGGTTGAGCCAGCAGGAAGTGATCCCTTCGAGTGGATCTACCTGATACAATTGTTTTGCGGGTGCGGAAGACACCAATCTCTGATTTTCATGAACCACATACAAAAATATATCAAAATAATATCAAATTTTATTAATTTCTTGGGTCAATTCAATTGCAAATAGTTGTGAAAATGAAATGTTATGTGTCAGGAAGTTCAAATTTTAAATGCCTTGATACTCCATTTTACCAAAGAAGAACTCTCAACAAGCCAATCTAAGATTTTCCACTTCTATTTTGACATTGCAAACTCTCAACTTTATAAATAGTGCATAAGTGGTTGGATAACAATCCACATTTATAATGTGGATTGTTATCCAAATACTTATGCATACTTGTATCATATTGTAGATTGGAAGTAGTTAATTGCGAAAGTGGATGCAAAGATAAACATGTGGGTAAATCTTTGGTTATATTTAGGTGGCTGATGGATCTTGGTGAAGGTGTCATGGAGGAAATTCCAATTTTTTTTATGCTTTTAGCAAAAATACCAAAAACAATTCTAAAAAGCATTCAAAAATCTTGCAGCAGGTTCTTATGGGCAAGAGAAAAATTAGGCTATTATGTTGCTTATGTAAGCTAAAACAAAGTGTATTATCCAATGAAAATTGGGGGTTGGGGTATCAGAAATTTATTCTCTTTCTTTGAGGCATTAGTAGTAAAAAGTTGTTGGAGATTCATCACTTCTAATTTATGGAGATCAATTCTTAGAGAAAAATATTTGAAAGGAACTTTTGTGGTGGGGTGGATCCGTAAACCAAAAAAAATAGCATTTGTTACTTTAAATTTTTGGAAACATATGGTGGAAGGGTTTTACAAAAGTGTAGCAATGGATTTTATGGATGATTCAGTCAAGCTGACAAGTCTGATTGGGGGAGGATTCTTGGCTTGGATGTAATGGTAAGGTTCATCTATCAAAAGGTTTGTTATCATATATGAACATAATTTAAATTTATACTCCTTGAAAGATGTTTCCATAGTGGAGAGATCTATAAGGCAAAATTGGTTGGATGAAAAAATGTTAGGAGTGCCACACATCTGGAAAAATGAATGGCAGGGTTATACAAAGGCCTTTCACTCAGTTGGAATATCTATGAAAGATGACATTCAAGACAAACTAATTTGGTCAGCTAACACCACTACAAGAAATCTGGAGGCAAAGGTGTGTTATTTGGTTTTGATAGAAGAAAAGAGTCAATCGTGAGCATGGTGGCGGACTAGTTTTATTTGGAAAAGTTCAAGCCCTTTGAAGATTCGAATATTTTTTTTGCCTTCTCCTTGAGAACAAGGTATTAACTCGGGAAATTTCCCCAAAAGAGGTTAAAATGGTCCAAGCATATTCTATATATGAAAGAAAACTGAGGAAAATATCCCCCATCTGTTAATATTTTGTGAAGTGACAAAAAAATTGGAAACAAGTAAAAAATCTTTTGAATTGTTGGGGCTCTCGGGTTGGATCTACAATGGAGGAGTGTTTGTGGTTCTATTTAAGATCTTTTAGAGGTTCTTTGTGTAGTTACCTACCTTTATTTATGATGTGGGGAATCCAGATTGCTAGGAATAAATGTCTCTTCAAAAATGCAAATTTCAATCTTCTTCAAATTGCTATAAAATTTATGGTGATTTTAGGGAGCATACAAAGCCTTGGGAGAAAAAAGAGATAAGAAGAATTCTAGAGCTAGTATCGAAGAGACTAATCCATGTGGTTTCTTTGATGGTTCTTATCAACAAAATATATGTGGAGCTGGTATTATTATCAATATTACTCAGTCTCATTACTTTAATTTAAAAATTGGATTGAAGGAAGGAATAAATCAAAGAGCGGAATTATTGGGCTTTTGGGGCTTGCACAAATTTGTGTCAAAGCTTTCAATTAAATGTATGAAAATTTTGGTGATCCATTTTCAACCATAGAATGGGAAAAAGGAAGACAATAACTCTGATGAATTGCTTTGGAGACATGGCATCTTAAGATCAAAGTTGTTCAGGAGGAATTCTCTGATTTGAAAATGGTTCATAATTTAAGGGAACAAAAAGTAATGGCAGATGGCTTATCAAAACATGTTACCTTTGTAAGTAATGGATTCTACTTAGTAAAATAATGAAGGAATAAATTTTGTTTATCATGCTTATCTCTTTGGATTCATCAGGTATATTTTTATAGTAGTGTGATATCTCTTGTGGTTTTTCTCATTATTACAATTAAAGTTTGTAATGAAGCTTCTAGAATTCTAGTTATCTTGTTGAATCTTTAGTAAACCCTCTTGATGTGTTGAAGATAAATTCGTTGTAATTTTTTAGTATCTTTGATAATAGAAAAAGTACATTTTTCTTTGGAAAACAAAACAATCCACATTTATAAACAATTTAATTTATATAATTGTACTACTTATTATTATGTATTGGGGGACATCTATGCTCACTTGAGATTAATTACACTATTTGTACTTATGCACAATATTTCAATGTCCAAATTTTAACATTAGAATTGTATTTTTTTTATTTTATGATTTTTTTTTAAAAGTGATTTATTTCTCATTTGATTAGAGGACAGAGGAATATTTCATGCCCCGAATATCTTTGATTCCTATATGGGATGGAAGGATGATTTAATAGTAGTTTCCTGTAGTAGATAAATGTTGCAATGAATGCAAGGTGGTCTCATTCTATGGCTCTCCAGTTGATGGCATTGATTTTTTTGATGTCAAGGTTATGACATCAATGAGGTTGAAGTTGAGGCAGTTGTAGGCATGCACCAAGAGAATATAAAGTGCCACATGCTAAATTTCATGGAAGGGTGATTACTTGCAAAGAAATGCAGTATCAACCTCATACATGCAAACCAATGAGATGTCAGGTGATCTTGCAGGGTAGTTTGTCCCTGATTCTCTTTCCTTCATTTTGTTTCTAGTCCAATTATGGTTTCAATTGCGTGTTAGTGGGTTCTTGTGCTCTCTTTTCCTATCAAGTTTTCTTTACTTTTGATTTAAAGAGATGGAATCAACAAATGTTCAATTTTGATGCTTCATTGGAGGGATTTCATGATGGAATCCTATAAGATATTTTTGGTCCCTAAGGAAAAGTCGGGGAATCTAAGGTAAAGCTATGATTTTTCTTTTGAGTGTTTATTTTGGGGGTTTTAATGATTTTGTAGGTGTGTTTTGCTCATTTCTAATGGGTAAAACATGGTTTTTGATTTCTGCAAATTAACAGTGACTAGAAAATTGAGAGATCTCGTGGATTCAGCTTTGTGACCTTCAATGGTGAGCAGTCAATGAGGAATGCTAAATCGAGTCTTAAGACTAGTGAAAAGAGGAGTCAACCAATGATGAATCAATTCATGGTCGAATTATACATAAAATTTTGTGGTTAAATTAGTTGGGTAATGAAGTTCACTCGAGGGTTATTACCTGCAACAAAAAAATAAAAATCTTAAAACCCTCTGATGACAGACCAGTACAGAATACCATAGCTGCCAATAACCTAGGACAACTCAAAAAACACCCACAACTTTGTATCCAATTTGACTCTAATTCAGGAAACATTTACACTATGCAGACAATATAGGAGTATGAATTCACTTTGCTCAAAAATGCCATGAGAGATTCTCCACTAACCTTCTAATCCTCACCTCATCCAATTACATGGGATTCATATATCAAATGATGTGACAGGCAGGCCAAAACTTGCATTCAAAACCTAACATGTAGCCCTGAAAATTGTTGGTTGTAGGTGCTACAAGGTTATTTCGTAGTGTTGTTATAAAATATTGTAGGTGTTATGAACTAATTTCATGGCACTTCCAAAAACTATCTTTTTGAATTCTTGGAAGGTGAAATGAATTGGCCTTGCTACCAATCGACTCTACATGACCTAAAATTTCTTCCTAACATTACACGCAACTTCATACACCCTCCTTCATTGGAATTTACAACTCTAACTCAAACTTACCAAGTAGGAACAAATCTAAAAGGCTTGGAAAACATTCAACAAAACAAGTGCTCTGCTTTCTCCATATGCATGCACTCTATGAGCAAAGTGACTCAAACAAGGCTAGCACAACTATAAGCTACAGGCATGTTTTCTCAACTCTTTAACACACTATTTATAACCTTAGGGGAACCAAACAATGCATATCGTATTCCAATCAAAAGGGGTGTGACTGCAACCAAACATTGGTGTTATGTTTTACTCTAACAACATTCGAATCACACACAATCACCTACCAGAACATAATATCTCACCTACCAGAACACAATAAGTCACCTATAAGAACACAATAAGCACTCCATCATGGGGTGTTGAAACCATTTCAACAAGAACACAAAATGTATGAATGAACCCCCAACGATTTATGGTTCCAATATTCATATTCTTTAACACAAATTGACTTTACAAGTGAAAACTTCTAAAGGAAACAATGCATAGGAATAAAATGAGATTGCAATAGTTTACAAACAAAATCAATTTTTCTAAATACCAAAAACTTCATTACCCGTTTACATATAGAGATGTCAACAAACACAAAGGTACATAAATTAATTTCTCATTAATCAAATTCAAACATACATTAAACTAGCCATATATACAATGCAACCCATGCCTCTTTTGATCTATGTCTCTTCTCCTCATTCTGGATCTCCTCCTCTCTACCTCTCCACTGCTCCACTATTGTTGCACTCCCTCTTTTCAAACACTCTCTATCTTTAGAAAGGAAGCTAACATGGGACAACCAAGAGTAACAAGAGACGATTTGCTTCCCCTTCTAACAAAATAAGGGAAACTAAAACTATATTTACATTAGGAAATATTTCCTCCAACTTATTCTAAAAACAAACTCACATCCTAATGTAAATATCTACAATTTCCTACAAAACATTTAAAATATATCATAGAATCCTCATGTGACCATCCCATCACATTGGTTAGCTTCAGTCTAGTCTTCATCAAACTTTGTGCCCCATCTATGCACCTGCACCACCCTCCATGTGAGATCGATCATGGCCACTTTCCTGATCTCCATATTCACGTTATTCTAACTTTCCCTTAGTCACGCCATTGTCAATTGTTCTTAGTTTATATGTTTTTTTTCATTTAGAGGGTTACAATGGGGTTTGATTCTTACGCATAATTTCCCTTGAAATCTATAATTTTTGCCTAAATTGATTCCCAATGAATGTTTTGGAAATTGAATAAAGGACATGTTTTCCCTTTATTGTTGAACCCAATGCAATTCCTTGAAACTATTTTTATTTTGGGAATGTTATATAAAATATACTTGAATTTGTGTACTTAATCTTTTTTGAACCTTTTGTGGTCATGGTCCATGTATTTAATCCTAGTTCAATTTGGAGTTTTTATTACGCCCACATATTGTTTTTTCTGTTAAGATTTAATTTGTGACAGTTCTTCTTAGTTGTATCTCTTGTGTTGTGTGACTTGCTGGCTACGCTCCTAATTTTGGTTAAGGATCTTTGGGCTTTGGCCTTCTTAGGAATCATTTTTCCATGGATAGTTATAATGTAGTTATTTTTTCTATAGACAACTTTGAATTGTGCTAGATCATAGAATCTACTCAACTTGTTCGAATTGGCAACCCCTGTTTGGTCTCCTGGTGTGGATGTACATTTACAATTCTAAATACAAATATCAAAATTATTGGATCATTAAAATACTACATATGAGTATTTTTTTTTCTTTCGCTGGAACTTTTATGAGCTTTGAAGTAGTGTGAAATAGAAAGTTTTTTTCTTTGAGAATTATAGTGGGGACTAACTTCCACACATGTAGTAGTTTGATAAAATTCTATTTTGTACTTCTTTTAGTTAAAAATTAAAAGTTTTATATTTAGCAATGGAATTTAAAATTATTTTTCATACATAAGTTAAAATTAGAGTAAATTTAAAAATAATTGGACTCTCATAAGTATAAATACAAGTCAATATAAAGAGTAAAGATAAATTTGATTTCTTCATAAAAAGCTTATGTGTTGAACAAGAGCCCGGAAGCATCTTCTACAGATCTGAACAACAATATTGATCCCTACGAACAGGTTTGTACAATCTTATGGGCATTGTATATCAGGGTGTAGATTATATGGACAACAAGTTACAAATATGTAAAAAAAAATCTAGATTATAGTTTATAATGGATAGATTTCTCAACAAAGTGCTTAGTTTTTTTTTTATTAGAGAAGAAAAAACAAACATTTTCCATTATGTAAGAAAATTTTCACATCATATCCAAATATTATATATCATTTTCACATATCATCTTTACATATATATCCTCAAAATATAATCTATGTTGTTCTACCCTAAGTTATAATCCCATATATTTATATCCTCTAACTAGCACCAAAATGGACATATCTACATATTCTTACAAGCCCAAAATACATAACTAATATTGATACTATGGAGTAAATATTGGCATTTTCCCTCCTATGAGAGGCTCATCCTTGAATTCCTCAAAATGTAAAAATCCCTCCACCTTACCAATACCATCCTTTGAGAGAATATCTACAGTCATGTTCGATTCTCGATAGATGTGATGTTATGAAATCTTGTTGAAGGATTCCTCTATCAATCTAATTCTTTGTTTCCAAAAGTACAAGGGTGTGGCTTCAAGTATATCCCTATTCATAACATATACAATCGTGACTTGGGAGTCCCCCAAAAATGTCAAATTATGCACCTATCGAAGATATGAAACATATAAAATACACCATAAAGCAATCAATTCCACCCTTTGTTTTATCTTGTTTCCACTATTCATACACAACTTAATAAAATGTGATTTTGTCATATATATGATTCCACTGCTACCACATATCAAGTTAACATTAGCCCTGTCAAAATATGTTTCAAGGAAATTACATGATAATTCATGTTGGATAACTCTATGTTTATAGATCTTCTCCTTGTGCCCCGATTCCATATAGAAAGAAACTATTTGTGGAATACATCTCCGATTGGAAGGTTCCTAACCTTCAAAGATAAGCAGATTCCTTTTTTTCCAAATGTACCTGAATATGAATAATGGAAATGCAGTGTGCCTTCTATTCCTTTGGTTTCAATCCTGTAAGAATTATGAAATAAAAATCATTGGCCAAATATAATGTATTCTTACGTCTCCTAAAAATCCTTCTCAAATACCTTTGGCAAAAGAATACTACCAAAAAAGATATGTTATTGATTCATCTTCACCCCTACATAAAGAACACATTACAGGTCCATTGAAACCTCTCCTTTTCAAGTTGTCCCATGTGGAGACACAATTTTTCCCCTTTCATAGTCTCTAGAACCACCAATATTTGTCTTGTGAGAATAGTCCATTTGTAATATAGAGATAAACCATAAACATCGTAGCATTCCCACCTACATTAATGTCTTTCCATACTAGTTGGTTTGCCTGTTGTGTCAACAAAATGCCTGCATGTAAGAGGTACACAATATATTCACTCCACTCAATAGTCAGATCTCCTAATAGACCTACTTCTCTAGTATATTCCCATGTCGGTAAATGGCTCATTCCATCAATACCATGTGCAATTTGATAAAGCTATATGATACATATCTCGCTCAAGTTTCTAATCAAAGGAATGGATAATATGCACCTACCTAAGGAACCCATAAAAGTATCTTCACCCACTCTGAAAATTTGTTCTAAACCAACCCTCCATTGGAGATTTTCAGTGATCTAATGCTTTATAGAGGTCAAACTATGGCATATAAATGAACATTTTTCCTGGGATTTGGCAGAGTTCTAATCTACTCAAATATGCCAATCTCCATGAAATAAATTTCCAATATAATATCATGCCACATCCCTTCCTCAAAAGTACTCTCCACAATTATTTGACCTGTAAAACCCACCCAAAACCTTCAATGTTCTGTAGCCCCCATCAACCATCAATTCAAGGCTTGGTAATATATTTTATCTTAAACAATGGGATATTTTTCTTTTCCTTGGTCCCAGACCAAAGTAAATTATTCAGAATAGACTCCAATTTCTTATGATCCCCTTTAGGACTCTGGTAATCATGATCCAATAAACAAGTAGATTATGTACTGTTGTTCTAGCAAAGACCAACCTACCTCCAAAAGAAAGACATATTGATGTCCAATTTCCCAACTTATATTCAAATATTTTTATATTGAACAAGACCAATCCTCTACCAAGTACTTGGAAGCCTTAACAAAAAATCCTAGATAGCGGAAACCTTTTTCCAATGGCTAACAATTGATAGAGAAAAGTTTTGTAATATCCTAAGATGTCTCCTAATCAAGACCAAACTCAATAAAGAGTGATTTTACTTTGTTAGGCACTAAACCAAAGGACCTGCTAATGTTATCAATCACCTAGAAGTATTGAATCCATTCCTACATCTCACCCTTTCCAAATAACAACACATCATCAATGAATAGCAAATGAGTAACAGATTTGTACCTATAAAGTTTGATACCAAAGATCTTGTTCAACTATTTTTCCATCATAATCATCCTCCTAAAACCTTCAATAACAATAATAAACAATAGAGGTGAAAGGAGGAAACCTTGTCGAAGCCCATGAGAAGCCTTGGCCCCTAAAGAATTTAGAAGGAATACAATTAATAATAATGGAAAACTATAATGAGGATATATTGGCCATGATCCATTCCACTATATCAAAACTGAGACCCAATCGATAGAGGGATAATTTTAAAAAGGACCAATCCACACAATCGTAAGCTTTGATAAGATCTAGTTTTAAGATTAATTCCTTGGATTTCCTCTTATTAATTGAATGTAAACATTCATGAGTAATAACCACAACATCATGAATTTGTCTCTATTTTAAGAACCCAAATTGTTCCGTAGAAATATACTTGGCCAAACCATCTCCTAATCTAGAAGCAATCAATTTAGCAATCAATTTGTATAAAACATTACAAAGTGAAATGGGCTTGAAGTCATTAAAGGTTTTTGGATTAGATTTCTTGGGGATCAAATCCACAAATGTATAATTCAGTGCTCTAGTCACCTTTATTAAGTTCCTTAATTCCTCCGCCATTTGTACAAGATCCCTCCCCATCAACTCAAAGAGGTAGAGGACTAGTTCAATGGTCCATTTATTCGGACATGGAATTTTTTCCTTGGAAAAATTATTAAGCACCCTCTCAACCTCCTCCATTGTAACAAGCTTACTAATCTGTTCCATATCTTCATTTCCAAAGATTTCAGGAATCAATTGTGACATTTGGATCTGATGTTCAATGTCAATATCCTCTCTAACAGTGTACTTTTTCCCAAAATGTTGAATGGTTTCCAAGTGCAAATCCTTTTGTGTATGTATCAGCCCCCCTCCATCATCAGCTCCTAGATGGAATTATCCCTACACCTTTGCAAAGCAAATATATGAAATAATTTTTTGTTCTTGTCTCTTGAGGTTATCCAAATTGCATGACTCTTGAGCCTCCACGCCTCCTCCTATAATTTAAAAATATATTTCTTCCTCTTCCCCAAAACCAGGGCCTACTCCTTACTATCATCTAAGAATATGATTTACCTTAACAGGGTCAAATAATAGTTCCATTTTGTTATTGATAGACTCCAATTCATGTGAAAGTTCCTTATTTTTTCTATGTTCCTAGATATTAAACTCACCTTTTAATAGCTTAAGTTCCTTGCAAATCAAACCCATATGTCATCTATATTCCCCTTCCAAATTCTGAGCCTAACTTCACTTTATTAACTCTTGTAAATCCTTCTCAAGAAGCCAACTATGGTTGAATTTGAAAGGGATTCTTTCCTATGCTTGGTCATCTTTCCACTATTAAAAGTGCTCAATTATTATTTGGTTTATGCATCAGTGATTTATTTGTAAGTTTTATATTTGATTGTTGATGTTCAAAAATATTGATTTATATGGTTACATAATTTTTTATTTAAAGAGCTAGGACAACAATCGCATAGGTTTGAAAATTCATAGTCTTAATCAACATTGAAAATTGGAATTTAATGGGTTTAATCAACAACGTGTTACATTTTGAATTTTTCTTAATCATAGACCATGATTTTTTTTTCATGGATAGATGTTTTCCTATTGAACAATTGAAATACTGCATATGGGCATGTTTATTTTCTTTTATAGTATTTTTCCCGTATTCAATGGGTAGAAAAGATAAGCTACTTTGGGGTTGCCTCTGCTTTTTATATAAGCAGTCCATTTAAAAATTGGAATTTAATGGGTATAGTCAACAGTCTAGTTACATGTTGGTTGCAAGTTGCTAGGCTTATGATCAAAAAGGTAGGCTTGAGCTTCCAAACACAATGGGTAGGGATGGGAAGAATGCATCCCCATACTCAAGTATGTTGTTTTGTGCATGAAAAAGCTCGAAGGAATTTGGAATTGACACTACATGTTGGCACTTTGTAATGTTTTAGATGCTCAAAATAACCAAAGACATACTAGACACACAAATTAGAGTCGGGGAGCATTATTCCCAAGTATAATAAATATGATGAGTTGCACAACATATAAAAAAAAAGGTTTCTTAATAAAATGAGAAGGTAACACTTTTCAATAATTATATACAATTGTATGTGAATAACTATAATAATCTCCTATGTATACTAATTCCTCAATCCTTACTTATATGGACCCAATACCTAGCCAACAAATTATAAGTGGTCCCTTGTACTGGTCAGAGGGATCACACCATTGTTGCCATGTTATAGGTACTAGAAAAGACTATTTGTATGGTTACACAAATCAATCTAAAACAGGCTCTCATAGACACTTCATGGTTGCATATCTTAGATTATAATATTCAATATGTCATGTAATTATGTGGCCTTTATATATGCATCATTTATCTTAAGGATCTTGACATAAGTATGAGATCCTACTTTAGATGGGTCTATGTTAGTGTCCATATTCATTCACTATTACATATTGGATGCATACAAGCATGAAGTGTTAATGGATCACCTTACCTCTAACTAGGTTGTAGAATGCACTTCCTCTTCTTTTTGCAGCAATGAAGTGGTTGAAGGTAGTGTTTTTTATTATTTGATAGTTTACTGTTGGGAGTTTCTTATTATATTTACAATGATTAATGAGGTGACTTTGATGGGAGATTTTGATTGTTGGCTTTATGGATTTTTCCTTTTGGGGTTAATTTTGTCCTATTTCAATTAATTGTTTTGTATATTACTGTGTGTAAATGAAAATTGGTTGAGCGAATGTGGACAAGATTTAAGGAAGTGGATATATTGAAATGGATGCATGATGGAAGTGCTAGTTAGTGGGTGTTGGATCTCCATATTTTCATGGTTTATATTGAGGATTTTTATTTTGTAAACAACTCAAAGCATCCTCTAGCAGCATGGATGGATCAAATTTCACTGGCTATTCAAATGGGAAGTGTGGTCAATTTTTAATTGCTTAAGCTTGAAAAGGTCAATAAATTTTCGAGAAAAATTGGAAAGTTGAAATTTAATGAAAGAGCCAAATTTTCCCATAGGTGGTGCCTCATCACATGGAAAGCATCTGCCTCTTTCACTGATCATGTTGTTAGATACATTGTCAATGGGAGAACAAAATTATCCTAGTCAAGTTGAACTGAGAAGGTGTTGTGCTATACAACAACCCCCCATTTCATAAAATCTTACTTTCAAAACTATAATATGAAATGGGTCCCTTTTAGACTAAATTGGTATCAACTTATCATTCCTCAAAAGGTCCGGAAGCAAGCAAAATATTATCAAACCTTTTGAGTTAATATATAATCGGTCTTATAATAAAAAATGAATAATTCTTTATTATTGCGATAAAGCAATCACAAGATCGCATATCACAATAGCAAAAGGATGCATAATAAAGGACCCATTGGTTTTCCCTGATGCGACAAGCGCGAATAACTATCAGCTATCGGGAAAGTAAGCAATCATAACAAAAGGCCCCTCTCTTTGCTCTGATGCGATATCGCTATCGGTGATCGGGGAGTGCGATATGTATGCAACGAAAATTCTTCTCCTAAATGCTCCCGATGCGAATTAGTGATATCGCTATCGGCGATCGGGGATTCCTCAATGACATAAATGAAACCACTCAAGCATTCCTCCAATCCCCAATTGCAATAAAGCTAAGCGCGACTTTCAAAAAAGATTGATATGGCTTGGGTATATTGTCTTAATTATTATTAGAAGCCTTTCTCTTCCCGATAGTGATTTACTTGCGCCCAACCGCCAAAAAATCAAATCCACACTTAAATGGACTATTTGGAAAATAAAGGATTTTATGAACATTTAAATGATTGACAGGTTTAAATAGCCAATTAATGGAGCAGTTATGCCAAAATCTCTTCAGAGATTGTATCCGCGGGAACCTTATGTTAATCCCCCATTATTCATTATTTGGCATAATTCTTTCATACTTGGTTTTTGCCATCTATTCTCCGCATTACATTCATTTTATCTCCTGTGCAGAGCTCCTCCGCAGTAGAAAATTTAGGCCAAAAGGGGAAGAAATCTAAGAAATTTGGAACAGCTTCAACCTCTCTGGTAACTGAACAACATGTTGCCGATCCAAGACCAAGTAAAAAAGGAATAATCTCAGACACCACATGTCTTGGTCTCGGTAATACTACTTGGCAGAGCATCTACAACCTGGTCGAAGCCAAAGAACCTTAGCAAACATCGGTACAAGCTACAGCAGGCTCAAACCGGAAATTTGAGGCTACTATAAAGGATTTGGCTGATTCCTACCTACACAGGATAGCGGCTCGAGAGCAAATTCTTCCTAACACAGATGTGGTGAGATGAGTCGTTGAAGAAATTCCAATTACGAACAGAACATTCTGCACTATTGATGGGAGAGTATTCAGTTCGTTTTAGCCTAATGATTTGAGACAAATGTACCATTTTCCCGAACCAGAGAAGAAGTATAACAAAGCATTTCCGGAGAAGTTCAGAGATGAAAATGAAACTGAGTCAGCTCCTATATGGGAATGGAGGCAGAACCCAGTGAAACACAAGCATGAGTCATCGAGTAAGTACTTTTTCGATTCCTTGTGTTCTCCTTATTGTTATGCTGGAGCTATGATGTGTCGAATTTGGGGGTTGCATGACTCCTCAAAATTTTCCATAGAGATGGTACCTTTGATGGAAGCAGCATGCAATAGTGAAATCATGGATTGGGGGAATATATTATCGGATAAGTTAGCAACAACTATTCTTGACTTCAAAAACAAATCCCGTGTTACTGATAGATTCATCCCTCCATTTTACTTTAGTGCTTACATCTTAGACACCCGCTGTTTTAATTCTGAGTTTCCTGTGCTGGGGTGGAGACGGACTCCACAGGACCCCATGCCCATTCATATCTATCACCAGAAGTTGTGGAAAGCCCATTATAAACACCACCTATATCAAGTGTACAATGGATTCATGTTACCTATTTACTATGCAATTTTTGATAAACCTGCTCCTAAGATTTCCTCTCAAGCAGAGATTGACTTGACAGCCTTAGGAACCTGGTTCGGAGAAGAAAAATTCACTTATGTAAGAGTTTTCGACAATCACGCCAAGCCTCATGTCCTCCCCTTGTATATACCAGACAAACTATTAGCTTGAGAGATAGCATATCAGCTTACATCCACATCAACTACAAAGACTCTAAGGAATTCAAAGAAACAAGTTTGGCCTCCTTTTCCTCTAAGGTATGGCATCTACACTCTACATGATTGCAAGCATGGAGAGAAAGAGGCAGAAAATATTAATATACTAAATCTCCCCACTCTTCCTAACAGACGCTTTGATCCAAACAAAGTTGTCTATAATGTTCTAGACCAGGCCAAACTCACTAAATTTGAACATAAAGAAGTTGAGTTTGATGACTTGTTCTCCTCGGCCGAGTTGCTATTTCAGGTGCAAGTGATAGCTAAAATGAGATACCCTGATGACGAGTTAGTTGAGTTTAACAAACTTAGAGAGCATAGGTTGCAAAATCTGCCTCTAGATTTGTTAGCCACTGCCCCGATGACACAATCAAGCGAGCCTAAACAACAGCTTACCAACGAACCTCCTGCTACATCAGAAATTTTTTAAGAAGTCCAAAGAAGAGAGCAGGAGGAACTTCGGAGGAAAGAACAGGAAGAAGCACAGAGGAAAGAACAAGAGGAAGCACAGAGGAAAGACAGAGAGGAAGCACAAAGGAAAGAACAAGAGAGAATACGTGAGGAGGAACAGAGAAGGCAACAGGAGCAGAGCAACAAGGATGTGAATGTCGACACTCAAATTGACCCAAGATTGCTCCAGGAATGGCAGCAATTTGATTCAATTATAAGAAATCTTGAGAGCTCAAGGGATGCCGATACATCCAAAGCGGCCGATACACAGGATACAACATCGAAAGAGGTTCCAAGTGAAGGAACCAGCGGTCTACCCCCTACTATAGAATTAGAAATAATTCCCAAGGATCCTTCGGATCAAATCATTTTGCAGGTGGAGGATATTCCTCCATTGGATGTCTTCTATAGCCCAAAACACAGGGCTGTAATAAAGCGACAGCGAAAAAGGAGAAGGATTGATCAACCTTCCCTGTTCCTTGAACAAACAGTAACATCCAATGTAGTTTGAAAGGAAGAATTCGATCCTTCCAATGACCTGACAAAGTTGTCCCAATATGTTGGAGCCTATTCGGCGGCCACCATGGATAAGGCATCGGAGGTGAGCAATTTGTTAAGAGAAAAGGACCAGACAATCGCTTCATTACAAACACAGCTATCGGAGGCACAGCAGAAAGCAGAACAACTACAACAGCAATTGTCCACGCAGCAATAGTTAAATAACCAACTGAAAAAACAGTTGCATGAAGAGAAACAGAGGGCAGATTCGAGTGCAATTCAGAGACAGAAAGAATTATCGGAGGCATTAGCAAAATTGAAGACAATGAATGAACAGATGGTAAAGACAAAAGATGAGCAAATTGCTCAATTATCAGCTCAAATAGAAAAGTCCAAGAGTCTTCCCCAGCCTGCCGATTTTAGAGCAGAGGCAATACAAATTAATAAGGCACTGATAACACAAAGAAGATTGTTGTGTCATAAAATTTCTCAAGTTGAACCACTGTGTGACATAACAACATCTATAATAAATAAATCAGTTGATGCCAGACAGGACTTAGAGCAGGCCAATGAGACCTTAACGGATTTTCTTACTTGGCAGGACACTAATGAGGGACAGGCAGCGAACGTGCCTAAAATCTTAGAATCCCATAAAGAAATTCTATTTATGGAGTGGCAGTCCCAATTGATGAAGGCAGAGAGAGTGGTTTCTAGATGCAAATTATCTACGAACAATTTGATTGATTTGATTAACAATATTCTCTATTTATCTAACATGATCTCTCAATGTACACCAGGTAAATTACTATCGGCCAAAACATTGGAGCAATCATGTTACCAAGAGCTAGAAAAGAATGGGAGATTGATCACAGGGATTAAAAGTTTAACTTGGGACACCTATTGGTTGTTCCTAGTAAAACCATACAGCCAGAGAGTCGTCCTCAAGTGCCTAACGGATGCAATCGGGTGTATCATTCCCGATATACACGATGCCACCTATGCTGCTCAAATCAATTCTCGTCTCAACCGCCCTCAAGAAGTGGAACCAATGCTGGCGATATGCCAACTCAGGTCAAAAGGCAAATAGCTAGAGTGATGAATCATGCTACCGACTACCAGATTGTTGTGGAGGAGATATTCAAGATCGAGTTATACTAATTTAGTAGCATTTTAATTTGATAGTTTGTTAGTTTAAGTTAGTATTTATAGACCCTTTCATGTATTTAGAAGGGGTTGTAAGTTTTTGTATATGACTTAAGCCTGAAGTTGCACTATTGTACTTCAGGCATATTCTTTTATGAAAACTGGACCAATTATTCCAATTTTGATAGCGAAGCTTTTATGTGGATGTGCACTACTGCCTTTATTTAAAATTATTTCTGAGTCAGAAGAAGGAATTCGAATTGCGATTGACGTTGGGAATGATTTGCAGCTCATATGGTACTATTATCTATGTCTGAATTCATTTTTTTATGTGAATTGTTATTTGATCATTCTTGCTATTATTGAATATATGCATGTGTTTTAACAGCAGTCTTTATACTTTCCACTACTGGATGTTTACAGTTTTCTATTCTTCTAATCATACATGTATCAGTAATATAAAAAGAGAAGTGTAATAATGTTTTATCAATTACTTTGTTCAACTATTTGAACGAAGAAATTATTATTTAAATGAATGTCTTGGTTTATTGAATAGTTTCATCTATATGCCTATTGACGAACATAGATCATCAAACGTTGCACTTAAGAATAGAAGCTTCCCGCGATAGAATAGTCATTTGTGTTTTCACTTATAGATTAAGTCCTCCATTCATTATCACTTATTAGAAAACCAATCACTCATCCACCCCTTTTATTCATTACTAGGAAACTAGTCCCATTATATCCAGTCGGAGCCACCATCCCAAACGGAAAAGGAGCTATATTAAGGTCCGAACCGGGTGGTTATCCCCTAATGTTGATGCAACGATTTTCGGGGCATCAACAGAAGGGTGATTAATGTTGTTGTGGGAAGTCAAATAGAAGGTCCATCATTGGGAGCAGTGTCTGCCAAATCCTTTTCTTCCCTTGAGGTAGAAGATCTCAAGTGAATCAAGTCAATTTTTAGTGAAGATTCTCAAAAGGCCAGGTATTTCTTGTGAACAAGACTTAAATATCTACTCAGTGCTCAATATGTTTTTTGCCCTTGTCTTCATTACAAAAATTTAAATATTGACAATAGCATCAAGAACATTAGTCTTTCTTTCCTTTCCAACAAACTAATGGTCAATGTAATTCTTTTATGTTAGGGATAGATTTAGGAAACTAAAATTAAGGTTGGTTAAAGATACAAGGACATTCCCCTTGAGATAGATCAAGGTATATGAGGCTTTGGAGATCACCCATTTGCAAAGGAATTTCACCAAAAATATCATTTCCTTTTTAAGTTAAGCTCTTTAAGACCTTTCAAAGACCCAATACTAGACAAAATGTTTTCAGAAAGAAAATTTACTTGTAGATCCAATCTATAAAGCTCATTTGGAAAGCTTCTTGAAAATTTATTGTTGCCAGAATTGAAAATGTACAAAATCCCTATATTATCAATCTCATATGGAAATCTTATATATGTCTAGAAGCATAGTCAGGAAGGGTAGTTGGTCAAGTTCTAGGTAAAAAAAAAAAATGGATTGATGTGTTTCAAATACCTTGTTTCTTTGTGAACATTAGCTCAATGTAGGTTGTTTTGATTCATAGGTACTCATAAACATTCATTTAAGGACAATTGTAGGTTATTTTATTTCCATTTTGACTGTATGCATTAACTGGTTGTCATAACCTTTTACGATGATATTGCATCTATTAGCGAAAATTCTATATCAATTTAGCATTTTTTTCATTTTCAAAAAGTTTAATTGGAAGCACATTATAGTGAATTCATGCATAGTTTTACACATTAAGCCATCCTGAGCTTTGTGGGATTTACAACTCCCTTTAACTTATCTGAAAAAGAAATTTTAACAAATAGGCGTTATCTATGAATGGTGATCTAGACTTGATAGTCAGAGCTGGAAAACATCTCTACAATTCCATGTGAGTACATATTCCAGGTTTCAAATCCATACTTTTGGATTAAAAAAACATATTGATTGTTCTTTCCTTCAGCAAGGTTGGCCTTTTCCTCTTCATGTTTTTCTCAAGCAACATCAATGGTATCAGTGGCAGTCTCCTTGACATCTTTAAGCAAGACGATTTGTTCCACTTAAATAGTTTTGAATGTTGATACAATAGCCTAGTCAATATATTTACTTCTTTAAATTTAGTAGTATTTTCATACTCTTTGGGTTATTCCTGGGAAACATCTCTCAATGATTCATCATATAATTTGTTGAACTCCTCATCTTGTAAAAGACTACCATATTCTCGATTTACATTATTCAACTAATTTGTCATAGGCCACCCACCTAAATTCATTAGATGAGTAGATTATTGTTTTCCTAGTGATTCATCATATAATTTATTGAATCCTTTATCTTATAAAAAACTACCATATTCTTCATTTACATTATGAAAATAATTAGTGATAATTTATCACAAGCCACGAGCATTCTGTTAGAATTTTCTGTAAATTCCATAACAGACAGACAAAAAAAATGCTATGTTTTTATACTCTGTTTTTAACTCAGAAAAATAGAAAATCGCTTGCTGGAAACGGTGTTTCAGCAAAGCAGTTTGTTGTTGCAGCAACGTAGTTTGGTGTTGTAGCAACGCTGTTAGAATTTCTGATAATTCAAAACAAAACTGATAATTGCATAGCAGAAATAACAAAAAAAAAAACGTTTGCGGAATACGGTGTTACAACAACGCGAAACTGGTGTAACAACAACGCAGTTTCGTCAGTTGTTGTTCTTGGTGTTACAGCAACGTAAGTTCCTTAGTTGCTGATCTTCGTGTTGCAGCAACGTAATTTTTTACATCAAGTCACTTTTTGACTCACGGTGTAACAGCAACGTGTTTTTGACGTCAAGTCACTTTTTGACTTACGATGTAACAGCAACGTGCACCGGTTGACGCTTGGTGTAACAGCAACGCAAAATTAACTTTGTATACATAAACAATAAACAAGCTGATACAAATTCGTCTTCCTCTTGACAAAGGGATAACAACAGGAACACTTCAGTTCCAGAAACCAATTTTCTCTATCTCAGAAAATTGCAGGTTCAGCACTGTTGTGCGTTTACAGAAGAGACTCTCTATTGTTCTTCTAACCTTCACTCTTTTTCTCTCTTAAAAACAGAACTGTTGTTCATTACATTTATAGGAAAAAACATATCTGAGTTTAAATAGTAAAATAATCAAAATATCTTCTAATGCTTATCTGCGTATTGAATGCAGCAAGCGGTGATGCCTTTCTTAAGAAAACAAGTCGGCAGTTGCAGGGGAATTCAATTCTGAGATTTTAATGCTCATTAATGTGCAAAATATCAGGAGTGACTTTGCGGCATCGAACAGCTTGAAATATCTACAGAAATCATATTTCTATCCAGTTGTTTTGTGTTGCAGTTGGAATTAAATTCCAACACTCCCCCTTAATTTCAACTGCTGCATACCCAGGAATTTCCTAAAATGATCAAAACTTTTCTTTGCTAATGGTTTTGTCAAGATGTCAGCTAGCTGATCCTCTGTTCTGCAGTGCTGCAAAACAATCTCACCATTGTTAACCAATTCACGTATGAAGTGAAATTTGGTATCTATGTGCTTTGTTCTTTTATGAAAAATAGAGTTTTTAGACAATGCTATTGCTGAGCTATTGTCACAGTAAATGGTTGTGCCATTTTCTTGATCATGACACAAATTTCTGAGAACTCTTCTCAGCCACACTGCTTGGCATGCTGCTGCTGTTGCTGCCACATACTCTGCCTCTGCTATTGATAAAGCCACAACTGGTTACTTCTTGGAAGCCCATGAGATGGCTCCCGATCCCATATGAAACACATATCCTGATGTGCTTTTCATATCATCAACACTTCCAGCCCAATCACTGTCCGTGTAACCGTCATTCTCCTTTATGTAGAGTGTGGGTTCACCATCACACTTGTCAAACCCATTCTCAATCAGATAAGCATTTATTCTGCTGTACCATACTCTTGGAGCTTGCTTCAGCCCCTAAAGAGCCTTCTTTAGTTTGCAAACTTTATGCTCTTGGCCAACAACTTCATAACCTGGAGGTTGTTCAACATAAACCTCTTCTTTTAACACTCCATTC
>APFE030020500.1:43751-88935 GCA_000404065.3 Pinus taeda | reverse complement strand
ACATCTGAGTCTTGAATGCTTGCTCAAAAGAGGAATCTGTTCCTCTACTTAGTCTGTGTTCATGAGACATAAGAGAAGCACTCAGTTCATCTACCGTGAACTGTGAGAGATCTTTTGTTTCTTCTATTGCTACCACAACAGCTTCAAACCTTGAGGGTCAACATCTCAAGATCTTCTCTACGATTCTTCTTTCTTCAAGAATTTCACCATGAGATCTTATCTGGATTATCAACCCAATAACCTGAGTAAATAATGAATCTATTGTATCAGATTCCTTTATGCTGAGTGTTTCAAAGTCTCTCCTCAACATCTGCAACTTTGCAGTCTTCACCTTCTCCATGCCTTGATAGGCAGTTTTGAGAATATCCCATGCCTCTTTGGATTTTGTTACTGTTGCAATCCGTGGAAAAACACTTTCATGTACTGATTGGAAGAGGAAAAAGAGGGCTTTGGCATCCTTCTTCTTGTCACTCTTCAACTGGTCTCTTTCTGCTACTATCAAAGCAGCCAATGCCGTTGCATCTGCAGGTTCAGCATAATCAGTTTCAACTAGCTCCCATATTCCTTGAGAAGCAAACAATGCTTTCATTGTTATGGACCAATAACTATGATTTTTCCCATTAAACTGTGGCAGTTGGGAATTTGTCAAACCTGTTCCAGCATCTGCCATCTTAACTCCGTATAAGTAAAGAAGAGATACTGACTGTAAAATTAAAAACAAGCAAAAGCTTTCTCTGCTGGGAAAAATCTGCTCAATAAGCTTCTTACAGCTCCTACAATGAAAAACAAACTCTGTTTTTGACTCACTGAGTGCCTAGACCTACTCTGGTACCATGTTGGAATTTTCTGTAAATTCCAAACAAAATTCAACAGAGCAGAATAATGCTCTGATACCATGTTAGAATTTTTTGTAAATTCCATAACAGACAGACAAAAAAAATGCTCTGTTTTTATACTCTGTTTTTAACTCAGAAAAACAGAAAATTGCTTGTTGGAAACGGTGTTTCAGCAAATCAGTTTGGTGTTGCAGCAACGTAGTTTGGTGTTGCAGCAACGTTGTTAGAATTTCTGATAATTCAAAACAAACTAATAATTGCATAGCGGAAATAATAATAAAAAACGTTTGCGGAATACGGTGTTACAGCAACGCGAAACTGGTGTAACAGCAACGCAGTTTCGTCAGTTGTTGTTCTTGGTGTTGCAGCAACGTAAGTTCGTTAGTTGCTGATCTTAGTGTTGCAGCAACATAATTTTAGACGTCAAGTCACTTTTTGACTTACGATGTAACAGCAACGTGTTTTTGACGTCAAGTCACTTTTTGACTTACGGTGTAACAGCAACGTGCACCAGTTGACGCTTGGTGTAATAGCAACGCAAAATTAACTTTGTATTCATAAACAGTAAACAAGTTGATACAAATTCGTCTTCCTCTTGACAAAGGGATAACAACAGGAACACTTCAGTTCAAGAAACCAATTTTCTCTATCTCAGAAAATTGCAGGTTCAGCACTGTTGTGCGTTTACAGAAGAGACTCTCTATTGTTCTTCTAACCTTCACTCTTTTTCTCTCTTAAAACCAGAACTGTTGTTCATTACATTTATAGGAAAAAACATATATGAGTTTAAACAGTAAAATAATCAAAATATCTTCTAATGTTTATCTGCGTATTGAATGCAGCAAGCGGTGATGCCTTTCTCAAGAAAACAAGTCGGCGGTTGTAGAGGAATTCAATTCTGAAATTTTAATGCTCATTAATGTGCAAAATATCATGAGTGACTTTGCGGCAACGAACAACTTAAAATATCTACAGAAATCAGATTTCTGTCTAGCTATTTTGTATTGCAGTTGGAATTAAATTCCTAACACATTCCATCTTACGTTGTTCCCAACCTCAATTCATTAAGTGACTAGATTGTATGCAGAGCAACAAATTAAATTTAAATACAAAAGCGCTTTTGTTCCAAACTTCTTAATTGACCCAACTTGTTCAATGGCTTTCCCTGACTGCTGCATTGGAATTTCTATCCTAGGATATGATAAGATAAATCTAGACTCCTAGAACTTGGTAAATTCTAGGTCATATTCAAGATTCCAAATACTACTCATCTAAAATACAAAATTAATATTTAGTTTCACCTCTTGTTATAATAGAAACCATTCCTAACTGCGGAGTCGTTCGTATGGTCGAATCCCCACTTGAAGTTGTTCCACCTCCGCAAAGACCTCAAATGGCGTGATGTCATGGGGGTTCATAAAAATATAAAACTATATGCATCGATCTATCCACTATTTCACCTGCAATATGCATATTTGCGAGCGCGCTGCGGTGCTTTGAACTCTCTGCAAAACAAACAAGACAGAAGACTGGTATTTCGAAGCTAGAATTAGTCCCTTCGTTGCATTAAGAAACCAAATTTTGCATGGTGCGGAATTCGAACCTGCAAATGGCCTACCATTGGCTACTGGTTTTCTTAATCCTTGCTGCAACATGAAGTCTAAAGTTCCCATGACTTGTGTTTTGTCAATTTGTTATCCGTAAATTCTCCACCGAAATTTCTTTCCAGTAGGAAAAAACGACTATCATTTTTATTGGAAAATAAAAAACAAAATAGTTACAACATGCGCGCGAGTTAAAGAAAATCCAGAAGTTCCAGCATGGCGAACCTTAACCACCCTACAGTCTGCAGAATATATTAATTTAAATTAATTATCTAACAGAAACAGTCTGCAACCTGGTGAACTGCGTTTTCATTGCGGAAATGAATGCACAACTGTACCTATAGTTGGTCGTGCCTGCTCTGAATGAATTTCATCAAATGAAAATTACGTAGTAATTTTTGTTTGTTGCAATTTATCTTTTTAGCATTCATGCTAGATGATAAAAAGGCTTTGTCCACCTGGTAAGGAGGTTAAACTACATCTGGATAGTGTAATAACCTTAGTCTACGAAGGTTATAAATTCGTTCTAAAAGTTATTTTTTGCTTTAGAATTTGGTGATTTTTTTGTGTTTGAATCGTTTTTTAAGTGGAAATAGATTAACACTATAAGAAAACCCTTGCCACCCAAAATTTTGAAGTTTGATAGTTATAATCTAGATTTCTCAAAATTTCTACTTATGAAATTTCTATTTTTTTCCAAATAGATTTATAGCCTCGGTAAACTACTCTAGTCTAATAAGATCAATGCCAGCCTCCACTAGGTTTGACTCTGTTGGAAAGCAGACAGCAGGTTATGGTTGGCTGTGAAAGTTAGACTATATCTAAATTTACTTTTTAGTTTTGGAATATGACTTGAACTTATTTTTCAAGTTTTTGGAGTATGACTTGAAATTACTTTTGTTTAGTTGATTATAATTTAGTGTAACTTGGAATGTTGATTTATATATGTAAAAAATTCGAAAAGTTAAAGTTAAATCTGCTCTGTCACGGTGCCATTATTTCTTTGTTGTCACATTTTAAGTAATAAGCATTTTGAAAGAGGCACTGGAGTACTACTCTAAAGGAAAATCTGAATCGATTCAGAGACTTGCTTTTATGGGGAAATGAGAAAGATTAAGAGATTAGTTGGTTTGCCTAGATTACTATCAAGTCATTATATCAAATTTTATGGGAAGGGGTTGAGAGTGGGATCCACTAGGGTTAATAATTGTCCTAAAAGGTGTCCAAGTTTGACTAAGCATCAAATACTCTAAGTGACAGGATCAGCCAAATAGACAGGTTATTTTTCCATCCAATATGGCCTAGGCTCAGTCTAGCTAAAAAAGTAAAATAAAATAAAACTTAAATATTAAAAAAATACTCTTTGTAATGTAAGTTTTGGGTTAAATAGTCACATACTAGCAGTGAGATGATTAAGTTTATATTAATTTGATAAAGGTTGAAGTAAATATATATAATGTAAGGTTTAGTAGGAAATATTCAGATCATTACTGGAAAACATAGATTCAGTTTCATATACACATTTTCATTTATGGAAGAGTTTGTGGTTTGGCAGTAAGCAGCAATGTGATTAGGCTTATATTTATTCTAAAGGTTTCAGGTTCAAAGTAATTATGTACAATGTGTACTTAAATGTAAGCAATGAGATGATTAGATTTCTATTTCTTGAAGGGCTTGTGAGTTAATACACCCACAACAAGATGATGGTTGACATCATTTAGAAGAAAAATGTCTACATGTTTTTCCTGAAGTATGATAAGTTTGTGCAGTAAGCGTGTCAGTTAGCTAAGAAACCCTGTCACACCATAAATCGGTGTTAACTATGTCAGTAAGTGGAACCTATTACAGCTTTTGTTGTTGATAAGAAAATTCTATCAATGCATTCCCTGCTTTGATTAGCAACGACATTTAATATTATTGGTGTGTGGTGAATGATTGGAGTGGAATTGGGAAAAGGGAATTTTGTTTTCATTCATGACATGGAGAAATGATTATTTCGAATTTTTTTTCACCTCAACATGATGAAAATTCTAAAGTGATCACTTATCAAGACTTTGCTAAATAAAATATGGTAGTTCATGGACTAGGATAAGCTATTGGAGTATTAACTTAAAGTTGGTTTTTTAATGTTTAACCTCAAGCAAAACAAATTGTTGTAGGTGGACATTTTGTAAATTTGCTGAGCTACTCTTGAATTGCATTGAGTTAAGGCGAAGGGTTTGGAAATGAAAGATCATTTTCCTCACTATTTTGTAGAGAGGTAACTTATACCAGATTAAAAAGACAATCAACATCTTGTGCGACATCATCTTCCTTAGATGTAATGTCACTCAAACACACTAATGGTACTAGGTCTATTAAGAGCTCTTAGGAATTTCGATACCAAGACAGGAATTTGTTAAGATTTCACAGGATTAAATTAGCCAAGGCCTATAAGTTTGTTATTACCAACATAAAGCTTGGTTGAACACTCAAATTGTAGCTAGTATGTCTCACAACAATGGCTTTGTTCAAATAGGAAGAACAAGAAAACCCCTAACCATAAATATCTCACAAAAAATAATGGTAAAAAGGATGTGAAATAAAAGCTCTCAAGCCTTTAGTGTAAGAAAGTATTTACTCAACTGAACATGGCCATCGAATGCCTAAAGTCAGTATCTCTTAACCCTCATGACAAACATTGAGTCAGCACTTTATACAAATTATGACATCTACTAGGCCATCCACACTCCATTCAGGAACCAAAAATATGGACCTCTACCTCTATAGAATGATTTTCATTGTTTAAGTATAGCATCCTAAGAATCTTCCAACAAATTACCCTCTTCACATTGAGCCTATCTAACAGTTATTACAGTCATGTAAATCTTCTTCAATAACACTAAATATGGCATTGACCATTCTTTAACCCAAAGCTTACAACAAAGTTCATTTAGAAGCTCCTCTACCTAGTAGGACATGACATTTTTATGGTTTTTACAAAGGCCTGTAGAATTAATAGCAATGTTCTCTTATATCATGCCAAAATAGAATACCCTTCAAAGCTAGGATGCAACAGTGCTCTACCAGTGGTCAACTTAGCTTCCAACGTAACAATGCTACAACAATCTACTAGCAATCAACTTAGCTTCCAACATAACATTGATAAATCCTAAGACTAAAGTAATACTTTCATTCTCCATATTTCTATTAATACTAAAAAGTGCATAACATTTAATTCTCTAAAGCAAAGTAGCAATATTTGAGCCTGTTTAGTTTCTATTCGAACTTTGACTTTTGCACTAGTTGGGGAAGTTCATTTTGACCATTTTCTTGTTGCTCCGTAGACTTGTATTTTCTTTCTCGACTTGTATTTTCTTTCTCAAACTTCTTTGGCATTTGAGTTATCATAGACTTAATATTTGTTGGCATTTGGGATATTTTAGCATGGCTAGCTTTCTCTTTAGATTTTTTGCCACTACATCATACCCTTCAAATTTCCATCTTATTCTTAAAATTTTCTTTGGCATTTGTTAACAAAGGTATTGGCATTTATAGAGCTACATATTCTAAGCCATTTGGGCCTATTTGGGGTGGTTAAGAAAGGTGTCGGAATTTATAAATATAATTTTCTTTAGCATTTGGGCCTATTAGGGGTGGTTAACGAAGGTATTGCAAATATGGAATCTATAAACCATGCATTTATTCTAGTACTAATTTTCATTACAATGGTATTGAGAACCATAAATGCCAACACATTGTTCCAAGTACTAATTTTCATTGCAATGGTATTGAGAACCATAGATGCCAACACATTGTTCCAATATCAGAAGGGTTCCATCGCAACAAAGGAATTATCTCATGTTAACTCATCCAATGTAGTTATTTTAGTAAACATTACTATGTTGGATAATGCAGTGTCCAAATGAGCTGGTAAGTGCATATTTGTGCTTTCGTTTGTGATAATTTTAGGTTTATAAAATGTATTTAAATATATAGTTCATTGCTGATTGTAGTTTGTTTAGATGGAAGACAACCATTGTTTGTGACAATTTTAGGTTTCTAAAATGTATCTAAATATATAGTTCATTGTTGATTAGATGGAAGACAACCAACTTACCATTTACTGGATTGTTTGTGGAGGCAAACCATTTCTCTTTGTTTCTATATCAATGAAGTCTTCAAAGTTGTCTCTTCCATTTTAATATATATGTTCTTAAGTTGTCTCTTCCATTTTAATATATATGTTCTTTTATGATGGTTTTTTGTTTGGCAATTGACTTTATAGTTATTTACAAACTACTTGTGATAACTAATTCAAATTAATGAAAGCAAGAACAATGTGTTAAGTGTATTTACCTCTCTGGATTGGGATTGAAGTCTTATTTATGAAAAAATTCTTTGTAAGATAGAGGATGAATTTGTGACATGTTACCATGTTCAAAGCATAGATTCAAGCTTGATCCATACATTGTCATGGATATTCCACAAGACAATTCATCACTACAAATATGATAAAAATAGACTAAAATCTATACTATGAGGGTTAATTTCCTTAGACTCCATATTTGTTAATTATTTTTGTTATGCTTATGCATGTGATAGATTAAATGCAGAAAATAGGGAACAATAAAATATAATCATACACCAGCCACAATGAACACAAGATATGCTCTAGGAAACCCTTATCAGAGAAAAATTAGCTGAAAGGTGAGACTACTCCGCTCTCTCTTTCTTTGGAATGAAAATAATGCAAATTCAAAGGAGAAGACACTCTTTGTGGAGTTATCTGTTACTTGATAGGCTGCTATAGACACTAAAACCATTCTAGTATGCTCTCTTGCTATCGCTCTATATTCCTATACTATATTGTGGAGCAAGCTACAATTGGAAATGAATGGCACCCATTTTCATCCTAGTGGCCATGTTATAACATAACCCTGATTTCCAACTAGGGATTACTCCTTCAACCCTCAACTAGAGTTACAATTTTGACACTTCTAGAGTCTTCTTCATAGTCTTCATTGGCTAGCCTCTTTTCCATGAGTAACAAGGCTATCGTGGAATCCTCTCAAATTATGGTGATCAATCACGATAAATCAACTTCCATGACGCATATTTTTTGCATATGATCTTTGATTAGCATCTTTATTATGCCATTGGAAAGATCTTTGAGTGTGGAATGGAAACCTAGCATCTTGTGCTTAAGAAAGAAAGATTCACCCCCAAAAAATGCCATTTAAGGCCTCAAAATGGCTCGAAAGGTTTCAAAACCAAATTCTTCAAACTAGGTTTCGCTAATAAAACTACTCTTGTAATTTGATTCCTCCGATTTTTCCACTCTAAAAGCATCAGGATGGATGAAAAATCATGCAATGATCTAATCTAAATCATACCTTCTCATTTTGGGAGGTATTTGGTCCCCAAAATCTTTATTGAATAAGGTGAGGAAACCTATCCTCTACCTTCCCCCTAAAGTACCACTTTTCTTTTCCTCGAAGTTGTCCTTTCAAACCAGTTTATTAAAGGTCATGTTACTCATGTCTTGTATTTCTAGACCTCTTCTATAAAATTGTATCCTATGTCAACTCTACTTGGCCATATAGAGCTAAGTCATATATGGAAGGTAGGACCTGCTCCTCTTCCTAATGCAACATGGAAGGCTCATAAAGTTTGAGACTTTCCACATCCACCACTGAGTTAATATTGCATATGTATGGGGATATACTAAGTGTGTAAGCATTATCTTCCACCTTTTCTAGTATCTTGAAAGGACCATATTACAAAGCCTTAATTTCCTTACAAGGACCCTATAGCCTTCATTATTCAACTGTAACCATACTTTATCTCCCACTTTGAATGATTTCTATATTTGGTGTTGATCATACCTTTCCTTCTAATTTTCCTAGGACTTCTTCAACATCTTCTACATTTGCAAATGGACCTGTCTAATTTTCTCAACTTTATTTTTCCCTCAAAGCATTCCCTGTGAGATGGTGGAAAATATCCCAAACAAGTTTCAAATGGGGACTTACCAATAGAAGTGTGAACTTCTTTATTATAAAAGTGTTGTATATATACCATATTTTCATCCCAACTCTTTAGATGCTTCTAATTGTAACCCTTCAAAAGACCACCAAATTCCTATTGACTACTAGTTCCCCATATGTTTGTGGATGAAATGTTATATAACTCTTCAACTTCATGTCCATCTTCCTCGACAATGTAGTCCAAAATGCACTAAGAAATCTCATGTCCCTGTCTGAAACAATGCTCCTTGGTATCTTAATGTGCAACTAGACCTATTCAAAGAACAAGTTTGTTGCTCCTTTCCCTTTGATGGTATTTTTACAGAGCATGAGAATGCACATCTTGTTGAACATGTCAACTACCACAAATAGGTAGTCATGTCCCTTCTTCATTGTTAGTAAACATCCCACAAAGTCCATGGAAATGTTTTCCTAAGGATGAGTGGGTACAAGAAAGGTATTGTTTCCTAATTATGTGTGTAATGGATAAAATGTGGAAAATAGAGAACAATAAAATATAATCATACATCAACCACAACGAACACAAGATATTCTATAGAAAACCCTTATGGGAGAAATCCTATCTGGGAGGTGAGGTTATTCTTCTCTTTCTCTAGAATTGAAATAATGCAAGTACAAAGGAGAAGGCACCCTCTATGGAGTTACCTGAGACCTATGGCCTTCTAAGCTACTACATACACTAAAACTCTATGTTATGTCACACACTCTTTATTTCCCTAATCTATTATGAAACAAGATACAATAAAAAATGAACGACACCCCTTTTCCTCCTAGTGGTGTTTTTAATAGTATATCCCAATAGTCAAATAGAGGTTTACTTTGACTCCTTCAACTCTCAACTACAATCACAACTTTACCCTTCTAGAGTCTTCTTCATAGTATTCACATGTATAGCCCATTTTCCATGAGTAACAAGGACTAACATGGCATCCTCCTTAATTATGGTGGTCAATCATGATAGGGCAACTTTTGGGAGGTATAACTTTCGCACACAAACTCTAATTGACATCTTTCTTGCACCATTGGAAATGTTTCTAATTGTATACCAGCGCCATGGGATCCTACATGCAAGCAAGAAATTTTTACCCCCAAAAAAATCATTTAACGCCTCAAAATGGCCCCAAAAGGTTTCAAACCCCAATTCTCTTAATCGGGTTCTATTGATAAAATTGCTCTTGTAAGTTTATTCCTCCAATTTCTCCACTCTAAAGTCATCGAGATGGATGAAAAACTATATAGTGATCTAATTTGGATCTAAGCTCCATATTTTTAGCCACCAGGAGATAGCGTAATTGGCAATGACCGTGAAAATGAAGTGTTATGTGCAACGAGTTTCAAGGTTCAATTCTTCTGAATTCACCTATAATTGCAAAAGGGGGATATGGAAGCACCTAAAAGTTATAGTGATATTAGTTAAAATCGACTCTGTGTCACGCGAATACAAAACCATTCTAGTCATCGATTCTTCTGAACATTAGTTAGAAACTCCTTATAAGTTTGATAAAGTATTGAATTCAAACATTCTACTCTACAATCATTTTGTTTTACTTTCATTCAATGTTTTATTTATCTAAGATTTATAGATAAAGTTATAATGGAAAGGTTCGTAGTCAAACATAAATTAATCTTTATATGGGAAGGCAATATATATATATATATATATATATATATATATATATGCATGCCTATCATGGTAAAGTGAGGATCAAATTATGCATGCCTATCATGGTAAAGTGAGGATCAAATTTTTTCACGTCTTAACGCAATTTTCAACCCAACTTCCATCATTAAAGAAATGAGAAGGTAACAATGTTGCCTCTTGTGCGAAGAATTTGGCACATCTAATTGAGCCCATCGATGTGCAAATATTATCAATGACGTGTAAACATTTTTCATACATTTTATAAGGTAATTGGGTCATTTGTGTTGTGTTGTAACATCACAAAACTTATTAATGGAAAGATGATGACAACGTTTGAATTTTTGTAAACAACCTTGGAAAGTATATACTCTTCAGAAAATGTAAGCGTGAAAAGTTATTTCTGTAAATAAAAATAAAAGATACAGCATTTTAGGTTGACAATTGTATCTTTAAATAAATTTGTTTTTTAGTTATGCTTTTTCCAAAATAAAATTAAAACACTCCGTTATCTCAAGGTAAATAGTACATGTGTAAGAGTATTTTTCATGATTACAAGTATGAAAATGTTCGGTAGTTTTGAATAAGTAAAAATATAGATTGGTGTTAGGATTAGATTTTAGTAATTTTTTGAATTATAAAACTTATTTCTTTTGTATTAATGATTATGTTTAAGAATAGTCAAATCTCTTAATTTTCGTAGCTTATAACTAAACTATAACAAATTAGAATCTAAAATTTCGATGCAATGTACTATGTTATGTTTTTTTGGTTCCTTTAAAATTTAATTGTCTCAAAGTTTTTCCCAAAAACATTAGAAAAAATGATAAGCTAATTTGTTTTCAAAGAGCCAACCAAAGCCTATATACCTTGATAGCAGATGTTTTGTTCAAATCTTTAAAGTAACATTTAAAACAAAGTACACTAATGTACAAAATATGTCGGCATAGAGAACAACTTCAAAAGACATAATATGGATGAGTTATACAATAGCTTCTTAAATAATAGGAAAACTTGTTACAAATAACTTAATTCATCCATATATTGAAATCACATGTTTTCTTCATGACTACATAACATCTATATATACCTACTCACTCATTGAACATGTGAGTCTTTTATTACATTGACCCTTACTACATATACAATTACTTTATTGCATATACATTTCATCTCATATATGCCTCATTCAAGTCTTATCAATGGTATAATGTAATACCCTATGAAATGTTATTTATCCTCTTATTTGGTATCTATCCACTCTTCTTGGTGGTTGTTTTGTTATGAAACATAAAATTGTTATACTATGAGGTGAACCTATTTCCCTTCTTTCTGATTTTAATATCATTGCTTCATCATTAAGGTTAGCAATATGGAACCTTAAAATGCTTCTAGAATTCTATAATGAACTATATGTCAGTAAATCCACATGGGTGAACCATGGTGAGAAGGCTATGGCTTCAACACGAACCTGCAAGGAATAATTGCATTGTTACCTTGTTAAGCGCATATTTTTTGGATATAGATTTCTTTTGAGGCACACAACCCCATGATGGAAATCTATCAACCTATAGAATGTAGTGGAGACCTTCAAGAAAATTTATCTAACTTTAGATATCCCAAAATTCCATTTCTAAAACCCATAACTAAATAATTTTTAGTTATTCTTCCTTAGAGGGGTTTCAAGATTTGACCCAAGTGTCACCGACAAGTCCAAAATTTTCCTTCTAAATTAAAAAGCATCGAATGGATCCTTTTTTTATCATCCCTCCACATCTAAGAAGGATTTTGATCTCCAAAAGCTTTAGATATTAAATATATAAGGAAAAACAAATTCTTGATTTAGAATAGACATATTTTTTTTCTATTGAGATGGGATCAAGGAGAGGATGGAGGCAAAGTAAAGCAATATGGTTTTCTCCTTCTACCATTTTTCGGTGGTCATCGCCACAGACCAGAAGATAGATCTACATGGAGAAGGCAAGTGTTTTCCTAGAATCAATAACCCCATTTTGCTACATGGCAATGTATAACGATGGGTATGGAATCAACCTTTTGTGGAGCACAAGACTTTGGGTAAAAGAGTTTCCATAGCTGCCACAAAGGAGCGGTGACTCAATCTAGAAGTTTTTCCTATCTTTGGGGCTCAAGTTATATCAAATATTCACTACAACTGCTAGGGTTTAGCCAACACAAGGTGTCTACAAAAGGACCTAGATCACCTTGCCTTGCATGATCTGGGGTCTAGCGAGCTGAAGAGATTGGTTCACATTATGGATTCTCCCTCCCATGGGATGCCCTTTCGTCTTTATCTCACAAATATCACCAAAAGACAGGCAGAGACGAAAGATTTTCATATTTTCTTTAAAAAAATCAACAGGAAGACATCCATCTTCTCGATCTAGGGCTCAGATCTTGTGGAAAACATGAAGTAGGCCACTCAAAACTATTGAATTTTGTAGTTATGATCGATATTCATATTTAATATTTTAGCCCTCGATGTGTATGTGATAAAAAAATATAAGAAATGTTCTTCATCTCGGTTTCAAAAGAGAAAAAACAAATTTTAAAATTTGATTTTTTTTCCTCCAAATAAACTCAAGTCGACCTTCCTTCAAGTAAAGTCATCCCTAGACAGAGAGACCCCCATTCTGTCAGCTAGAATCACTATATAATATATATATACATATATACATATATTACATATATACATATATAAATATATATAATACTTATATATATATATATTATATATATATATATATATATATATTATATATATTACATATATTTACATATATATCATTTTTATATATATATATATATATATATATAGATATTCATTATAATATATTACATATACATATATATATATACATATTATTACATTATACTATAGTATATATATAGACATATATATACATATACATATATACATATACATATACATATACATATAATATACATAACATATACATATACATATACATATACATATACATATATATATTATATATATATATATATATTATATATATATATATATATTATATATATATATTTGACTTCCTCCTCTTGGGAAATTCTAGTCACACAAGATAAAAGACATATTTGGATCACACAAGATAAAATACATCTTCTCGGCATCGAAACGAAGAAGAAGAAGAAGACAAGAAGGATGAAGAGGAATGACGAAGATATATCAAGTTCTCTCTCTCTCTCTCAACCTCACACATGAGAATTTTTATAATCTGAGTAGCAATTTCTGGGTAGAGATCTAAATTTCTAGTAGTAGCAGGACCGAATTTTTGGGCACAAAAGGAGGTCAAATTTTGGCCTAGATAGATTAGATCAGGCTGAGTTTGTTGGAAAAATTAATGACTTGAAACAATGGTTTTCTTACTAGGTTTGACCAATGTTATGTTGTTATTTAGTTTGAATTTATAATTTCTCTAAGGAAAAGGTTGTTGGGTTTTGCCCCATGTGGGTTTTCCCCGGGTAGAATTCTTATGTCTCTTGCCTAGTTATCTCTCTATGATCCTACTGGAAATTTATTTCTATTGGTGAGATCTTCAGTGTAATTACTTTATGATGAATGTGAATGCAAAAAAATATTAAACTAAGAAATCATAAGAAGTAATTATTAGTTTAGGAGATCCTTGAAAAATCAACATGGTATCAGAGCTATGGTGTAAGAGCGTCCAAAATAGAAAGAAGGTTTTGAAGACTATTTGCTGAAATATTTTGTTTGTGCCCTCAAAGAGGGATGAAATCTCTCTCTATGAGTTAATCCCATAATCAGGAGCATAAATAAGGAACTGCAGAAGCTCAAAGTCAAGCAACAAGTATAAGGAAGGAAAATTTTATGGTTTTATCTATGATGAGAAGAGGGCCAAGTTTGATTAGAAGCTAGGTTGAATTTCAATGGATGATTTGTACCCCAAAAAGGACTTTATTCAGGACAAAATAAGGAGGAGGAACCACCAAAATTCCATTTGAAATAATGAGTTTTGTTTTCTACAAGGAAGGAGGAAAAACCCCTGGAAAGAGGCCTAACAAGCCTCAAATTCGACCTATTGTGGAAGGTTAAAGGACCTTAGGTGGTTCACTGGAATTTTGTGGTAAGGTCTAACCCTAGAAGAAGTCTGAAACACCTCTGTGGAAAAGCGAGCAAAGTGTCTCTTCTGCTTAAATCGTACAAAAGTTCATTTGCACAAATTAAATTGGTAAATGAACTATGCATTTTCATCTCAGAAAGGAACCTCTCTCAAAATGCTTGAGTAGCATTGGCATTTCACGACTGATAATATTCAAGAGTTTCAATGATACATATTATGTGGCTCCTAGCTTGAAAATATTTCCATGCAAAGCATACTACAATGTTGGATGTTTAGAAGCTAAGTCTGAAATTAGATGCCTCCTTGAATCCTTGGAATGTGAGGTATGTATCAACAAAATAATTTTATTTCAAAGTCTTCTTAGACCTCAATTATCTCTTGTCAACACAAAGGAGATCCACAAGTGAATACCAAGTATAGGTTTGGTTAAAAAGTTTATATTTATGTCTAGTAAGGATTGATCTTTGTATATCTTGAAGGACGAAAAATCATTTGTACAAAAATCATCATGAAAAATTGTGGACTGCTTCTTAAAAGTTTGTATATTTGTAGCACGTAAGCCACCTTGGTATTGGAAGAATCAATTAAATCAGCATAAACCTTGAATTTCAACAATGGATCAAGTGTGTTTAGTTCAATAAAATATGTTATAGATTGAAATCAGTAACCTATATAGGACATCTCCTTTGAGTTCAATGTTTCTTTAAAGTTGTAAGTCTATAATGCCATGTCTTTGTACTTAGTAATATGTCTTGCATTACACCATCATGATTATGACTGTGTTGTCTGAGATGTTGTACCTTCATGATTATGACTATGTTGTCAGAAATATGGTAATTTCAATTTAATCTCTGACTAATTTTCTAAGGAATTTCCTCTTCGAGTCAATGGGAGTTAAGAAAGGGCATTGGAATGAATATAGGGTTACCTGAGCCAAGAAGACAAATTGCCATGATAATATTTTGAAGAAGTTATTCGACCTTTAAGAAGCTTGGTTATTAACTTTGAAGAAGATCGTTTTGAGCCACTTGTTGAGAAAAATTAAATATTGAATACACTTGGCTTATGTGTCTTAAGTTAAGTTTTGAAAAGGGGCATTCAAAATGAAAAAGAGGTCAAATACCTCATCAGTCTTGGAGATTGTATTTCCATGTACACTTCTATTAGAATTATTGTTGCTTCTGTTATGGAAATACATCAAATGGATATGGAGGTCATTTTTCTTCATGAATAAATTGAAGAAGAAATGTACATAGGACCACCTCAATTTTTTGAGGACCATGAAGGAGTCTCCTGCTTGCAAATATTATATTGTACCTCAAACTTGGATTGATGGATCAAGGTTGATCCTATAACATTTATTTATAATGGAAGCAAGAGGAAGTAGTTGTGGCAGAAATATTTATTTTTATAATAGAGAGGGAGCCTTGTTTTAGCTTCAGAGGGATTTGGCTTCTAAGTTCAAGATGAAGGACCTATATTTGATGCATTACCTCCTTGAAGCATACTATTAAGATCCCTAATATATTTGGGTTGATGGATTTTCATTAAGATTATTAAGCTAGATAGATGATATTCTATAGTACTAGAAGGTTGTCGTGACAAAAGGAGTAGCTAGGATTTCCACATCGGGATCTATTTCAGAAAGAGCACCTAGTTAGAGTAACCGAAAAGTAGTTAATAATATTATGGTTGAGCAAGGGCATGTGGATTTCCACATTAGGATCTGTTTCAGAAAGAGCACCTAGTTAGGGTAACCAAAAAGTAGTTAATAATATTATGGTTGAGCAAGGGCATGTGTCTCAACATCTGTTAAATTACCAGCATGGAACAATTGTTTATGGCATTACCAATTATGGTTTGAGATATGTATTAAACAATGCAGTACAGTTGTAGGGATACACAAATTCAGATTGGGAAGAGAGTGCAGAAGGTAGAAATATTTCATCAGGATATTGCTTCAGTTTGGGCTCTATTACGATTTCTTGAAAAAGCAGGAAGTGTTGAAAATAGTGATCCCTAAATTTTAGGGGCCTAGATTGAGTTCATTAGAATTGTAATTAGATAACTCAATCCAACTAAGTTAGAGTAAGTTAAACTAGTTCTAATTGTTGGATGAACTAGTAGAGGTCTAGTAGTGAAGTAGTGCACCAGTGCATCCCTAGTACCATACCATCTAACTAAAGATTCACTCATAAATAACTCATGCATGTCAGTTCCGAGAAAATCCCATTTGATATTAGAGTGCAACGATAGTGTACTATCAGTTGTATGATTTTCTGAGTTGTATAGATGGTGCATGAAATCAGTTGAGGACCTAAGTTTGGATTGCATAGTCATGGATGAGGAATTTCCACATTAAATAGAGGCTAATTCCTCTAGGCATTGCACAACGAAGTAGGGGCTTGGAAGGCAAAAAAATTGGCTAATTGTTGGCTTGAGCTAGCTTGTGAGCAAAGAGTTAGATCATACTTGTGCATGAATTGTTCTACTGAGAACAAGCATTGTATTTTCTTCTTAGATTTCTGATTAACGCAATATAGATAGTCGAGTTTTTGAGCAGTTTCTTTCCCTAAAGAGATATTGTGTTATGTGTAATTGAAATTCTTCCTCTTGTTGATTATTGTTTTCATCGATCATTATGGTTTCTAATGTTCAAAGTAGAGTAGATTCTTGTCTTATGTTTTAGTACATTACATGATCTGTTGAATCTACAGTAAAAATCTACATGGTATTAGAGGTGAATATAGTATAGAAGAGGATATTTTGAGTTTGTTGTGCAGATCAAATTTGAATTTGCAGTTCATACTTCAGAGTTGGAAAATGGATTTCTACGGTTTGAGACTTGAGTATGCCTTTGAAGTCAACTCAAATTACATAGCCTGGAAGGATAGGATGGAAGTAATGTTGGAAGAAAATGGCCTTAAGGAATTCATTGATCAAGGCATTCTTAAGCCTCCAACATCAGATGCTAAAGATTTGGTTGAATGGAGCAAGTGTGTGGCAAGGGCAAGGTGGATTATCCATGAGGGAGTTCGAGATTACATTGTATTGAGTCTCCATGGCAAGGATACTCAATTTGGAAGGCATTGATGGACCTGTTTCATAATACAAGTGACCATAAGAAGTTGGCACTGAAGGACAAACTCAGAAAGATCAATATGGGGAAGGGCGACTCAATTCTGAATTATTTAACCAAGTTCACCCATTGTCGGGATGAGCTTGGAAGTGTTGAGTGTAACAGCCCAAAATAAACATGTAATTAATTAGATTAATCAAGTAATTTATAATCAACATGCAATTATCCATTAATTAACATCAAAGTGAAAATCTATGAGTAGAGACACCTACCTGTGATTTCAGTTGAAGTTTGCTAACTGCAACAAGGTTTTGAGGACGACTCTCCACCCAGCCGTAGGCTCAATTGCACTAAATCTTGCTACAACTGGCCACCCCCGAGCCCTCAATCAACGTACTACTACTAGGGAATCCTTTGTCGTATAACACTATTCTCCCAAGAGAATGAATGATAGAATCTTGGAATGATGGAATGCCTCTCATCTTCCTCACCATCTATTAAATAGAGCAAACATTGGAAGGGGAACCACATGCACACACTCCATGTGTCAACATGCAACTTTATTGCTTTCTTGCTTTATTTCTTTTGTTTTTACTTTTTTATAGCTTTACTAATTTTTACTGCTTTCTTGTTTTATTTCTTTTTATATTTATTTAGAGCTTTAGTACTGTTATTTATAATTTTTATTTATTATTTATTATTTTATTTACTATTACTATTTTATTATTTATTGTTATTGTTTTTTTTCTGTATTTTATATTATATTATTTTTATTTGTTTATTTATTGTTTATTTTTATTTTATTTTTTATTTTTATTTTTATTTTTATTTTTTTTTTATTTTTATTTTTATTTATTACTTATTATTAAGGGACATTACATTGAGATTATTGTTGCCGAGGACGATATGGTGAACCTAGCTCTTCTATGACTTCCCAAGAGTTGGCACAGTTAGCAGGACTCTGTCAATGGGAGGGAGAAGCTGCCAGATTGGTAACAGATGTGATCGGATTTGTTACAAGAAGAGTTTTGATGGAACAACAGAGATAGGACCTCTTCCAAAGAAGTGGAAGAGGACTTTACCTTAGAGAATAAGGCAAATAAAGCCAAGGGAAAGAAGTCCCAAGGTGAGGTGGGTGATAAAAATATGGACTTGTCAAAATTCAAGTGTTTTCACTACGACAAGCACGGGCACTATGCCACAAATTCCCCATAGAAGAAAGCAAGAAAGAAGGAGCCAATAGTAGTAGCAACATGTGAACCTCTAGCTTCACAATTCGAACTTGATTTCACTCTCATTGCATGCATGGCTAGCACTGTAATGGGAGGCGTGTGGTATCTTGACAACGATGCCTCATTCCATATGACGGGGAACAGAGATCTCTTTAGTGATTTTGAGGAGAAAAACCTAAAGCAGAACATAAAGTTTGGAGATGATAGTAGGTATAGCGCTACCAATCGATACAATTACCTTTCATAGGGAGTCAAGCTCCCCTCTCAGAATCATAGATGTGATGTACATTCCAGGACTAAAGAAGAATCTTTTTTTGGTCGCAGTATTGGAAGCCAATGGCTATGATCTGATTTTTAGTAAGGGAAAGGTTTTCCTTAGACACATCACCACGATACAGTTGAAACAGGTCAATGTACGAGTCAATAACATGTATGCTCTTGAGGTACAAGATCCATGCAAAGACTTGAGGAGAAAGGAAAAGTTTAGATACTTGGTGGTTGAGAGGGAGAATGAATTACCTCTCAACATACAACCCCAGAAGAAGCCTCAAAAGCAGTCTCAGACAATTGTTGAGCAACCACAATTGGAGAAGCAGAGAGGAGACCAAGTGGAGAGATCCACTCAAGCAGAGAAGAAGTAGCCTTAGACAATTATGGAGCAACCACAATTGGAGAAGCAGAGAGGAGACCAAGTGGAGGCATTCACTCATGCAAAGACCTCCAATAGGGGAAAATTTCGAGACAAATGGGCAGAGGGAGCACAGGAAAACATACCTCGAGGTGAGAGGTGGGGTGATGTGAAGTGATAGTCCCAAGAGGGTAGAAATTGGGCAGGGTCCATTGAGAGGTTTTATCTCTTGGACCATAGCTTTCTAAGGGAGCCCAAAGTACGTAGTAGTAGGATGGATCAGTGGTGGTTGACGCAATCAGAGATCAAAGTGATAGAGGCTAGAGCAGTCAGATACTGGAGAGTGCAAAGAAGAGTTGACAACATTGCAAAAAGGTAGAGTCAACAGAAGCACAAAGTTTTCAGTCTGAGACTTTGGTGACAAATGCATCATACTCATTCAGGCTGGATTCTTTTTCAGTTTCAGGAGTTGTTGTAGCTAAAAAACTAGAGAGAAGTGTTGCATGCAGAACATTCCAAAGGTTCAAGATCAAGATAGAATTGAATCATTTTCTTGTTGAGAGAAAGTGTTGAAAATATCAACTAGAAATGTTAAAAATAACATCTATAAATTCTAATTCAATTTATCCTTGAATTAAATTGAGAATTAAATTGTAATTATTTTCTCATAGCAACTTGTAATAGTTAACTAAGTTAAGTTGACCTAGTTAGCTTAGGAAAATCAATTTGGAAGTATATCTAGAGTCATGTAGAGCAGTCCCTAAATTTTAGGGGCCCAGATTGAGTTCATTGGATTTGTAATTAGATAACCTAGTCCAACTGAGTTATAGTCAATTAAACTAGTTCTAACTGTTGAATGAACTAGTAGAGGTATAGTAGTGGAGTAGTGCACCAGTGCATCCTCAGTACCACACCTGCTAACTAAAGGTTCACTCATAAATAACTCATGCATGTTAGTTCAGAGGAAGACCCAGTTGATATTAGAGTGTAGGGACATTGTACTATTAGTTGTATGATTTTCTGAGTTGTAGAGATGGTGCATGCAATTAGTTGAGGACCTAAGTTTGGATTGTGCAGTTATGGATGAGGAATTTCCACATTAAATAGAGGATAATTCCTCTAGGAATTGTGAAAGGAAGTATGGGCTTGGAAGGCAACAGAATTGGCTAAGTGTTGGCTTGAACTAGCTTGTGAGCAGAGAGTTAGATCATACTTGTGCAGGAATTTTTCTAGTGAGAACAAGGATTGTATTTTCTTCTCAGATTTCTAATCAATGCAATATAGATAGCCGAGATTTTGAACAGTTGCTTTCCCTAAAGAAATATTGTGTTATGTGCAATTGATATTCTTCCTCTTGCTAATTATTGTTTTCATCAATCATTATTGGTTTCTGTTGTTGAAAGTAGAGTATATTCTTGTCTTATGTTTTAGTACATTGCATGAGTTGTTGAATCTACAGTAAACATCTACGTGAAGTATACATCTATCACACTTAGTACTACAGTGGTCAATTATATGTTGCAACTTGGTTGGTGAGTTGAAAAGGAGTATGGCTTCATAAATTACTTGTAGGATTGTTTGATCAAGTGTAGGTAACATCCATGATGATAGATCAAAGCACAGTGAGATCTACTACCAAGACATGGTACAAAAGGAAGCAGTGTGGCTCTGGTACTATTCTACAGTCAAGCATATTGCTAACAATTATCGGTACCCGAAATGAAGTCTTTATACCTCATGAACAAGCTTAGACTTATTGAGAATTCCTTCCTCAATGAGAGGGAGTGTTGATGTGATAGCATTAGGGAGAGAACTTCTCCCTAGATCAAGTATGATTGACCAAGATTAGGGAGAATTATCTGGCAGAGGACATACATTATTCCTGAGACAAGTATGTTGACCAAGATTAGAAAGAATGGTCTTAAAGGCCCATAACTACTCAACCATATAGTTAAGTGGGTACCTTTCAGCATCATGCTTAAATTACTCTCTAGATAGGTTGAGTGAGCTCATTTAGCATCATGGCCTAGAGTGAGGCCTTTGGATTTTGGACCAAAGTACTCAAATAGATTGAGCATGTCCCTAAGGTTTGACCATAAGTCAAAGAGATTGACCAGGATTATGGTGAACTAGGATTAGTTTGTATACCATGGGTCAGAGGTGTTGACTAGAAGCATGGTGACTAGTTGATGCTAATGATGCACCATAAGTTAGAGGTACTAACTAGAATTTTGGTCAAAATTACTGACCAAAGTTATGGTGAACAATTGATCATGTTGATTTACCATAAGTCAAAGTTATTGACCATGAATATGGTAATTGAATGATTTTAATGTTGATGATGAATTGTTATATCCTTTTCTTAGAGAAGTTTATCAACAAGAGAACATAAAAATAGTCATTATGAATACCTCCCTAGCTAAGAGGGAGTGTTGAATTTTCTATATGTGGTTGGTCTTCATAATTAATATTTTTTCCCTTGATGTATATGTAATAACAAATATAAGACATGTTCTTCATGTCAGTTTCAGAAGAGAAAATTTGAATTTTTTGCTCTAAATAAAGTCAAGTCAACCCTCCTTCAAGTCAAGTCAGCCCTAGGCAGAGAGATCCCCATAAAAGATAAAAGACATTTTTTGGGCATCCAAATAAAGAAGATGAAGACAAGAAGGAAAAAGATATATCAAACATTCTCTTTATCTTGTTTGACCTTGCAAGCACGAATTTATGTGAGTTTTCTTAGCAGCAGTTTCTGGGTAGAGGTCTGAATTTCTAGTAGCAGTAGGAACAAATTTCTAGGCACAAAAGGGGCTTAATTTTGGCCTAGATAGATCAAATCAAGTTGAGTTTGTCGGGAAAATAGATGGCTTGACATAAGGGTTGTTTGAATAGTTTGACCAAGGCTATGTCAGTTTGACTTTATTCTTGACTAGAAAAATTAGATGTATCTCTATTGAACTAAATAATTTATCTAAGGAAAAGGTTGTTGGATTTTTACGCATGTGGTTTTTCCCAAGGTGAAATTCTTGTGTCTCTTGCTTGGTTGTCTCTTTATGATCCTACTAGAATTTTGTTTCTATTGTTGAGATCTTTTGTGTAATTAGTTTATGATGAATGTGAATGAAAGAAAAGATTACACTAAGAAATCATAAGAAGTAATTATCAATTTAGGATACCCTTGAAAAATCAATAAGAACAACCTGGGTATATCTGTAATTTTACTATTTTTGACATATGAAGGGAAATCACTACAAGATTCCTTTCAGGTGAAAGATTATGGCATTGCAAGGAATTCCCCCATAATATTAAATATGATGTTATGGGGTGGATCTTCAAGGTTCAAAACCCCTAACGGATTTGTCTCCTTCAAGGATGCAAGGAATGGGAAGGCTTTCATTCATGCATATCAGATGCAAAACATGTTAGGACCCTACATTATCGAACAAACAGAACAAGTACCACTCATGCAAGTTAAACTCCTATAGGTAAACTCACTTTTTTCTCTTCTTGGACACTCAACGGTGACATCTATTTATGTTCCAAAGATATCTTCATAGTTAAATTTGATACACATAAAGATCTAGAGAACGTCCTAGAAGATGGGTCATGGTTTTGGGGCAAAGTTGGGCCCTTCACGACCCCATGGTTTCCAAATTTTGACGCCACAAGCATGGTGGTCACAACAAAATCAATTTGGGTGATAATACCAAATATTCTTCTCCCTTTATAGCATTGTTAGGGCCTAAAGGATATTGGAAATACTATGGAAAATTTCAAAAAGATGGACTTTTACATAACATAAAAATGTATATTTACTTTAGCCACAATTTGTATTAGAAAAATTTTGAGGTCTAAAGTGGGCCTCCTAAGGAAAATTGTAAAATAATAGTGGAAATAATAAAATAAGATTAGGATGCATCGTCAAATTTTAGACGAAAAAAAAAAAAAAAAAAAAAAAAAAAAAAAAAAAAAAAAAACAAAAAACAAAAAACAAAAAACAAAAAACAAAAAACTATTTTTTCAACTCATATTTTCAACTTATATCCCTATGGTTTTACTCAAATTTCGAGTATTCCTCATACAATGAGTACCCATGTTGCATACTTTTGATGGACCCCGATACACTAAAATGACAAATAATTGAAAAAATGTGATTGTAATCACGTTTTCATGTATTTCTCATTTTTTTTTAGGAAGGTCCATCAAAAGTATACAACATGGGTACTCCTGGGATGAGGAATTAAATTTCGCATCCAATGAGTACTTCTACTCAAAATTTGAGTAAAATCATAGGGAGATAAGTTGAAGATACAGCTTGAAAAAAAAAATATATATATATATATATATTATATATATATATATATATATATATATATTTATATATATTATATATATAACTGATATACTGATCAACACTAGAATTTGATGGAGGTTTCGATGAGGGGCAGTCCTAGGTTTCGATGTCGCGACCACTGGTGGCACATTTCCATGGAAGCTTGCCTGCACCTGCCCCCCTAACCAACTATCAACCCTAGCACCCTCCTGCGTTTACCTGCTCCGGTTATCTGCTTAGACCACCTTTAGCTATTTGCAGTTTCCCTCTTCCGCTCTAGTTTACAGGTGTTCCCGGTGACTAACCATGGTTTTCTGTTATTTTGTTGTCCTCTTCTAACAACTGTCATAACTTCCCCCGACAATCATGGATGACCTGGGCGATTTCTTGGACCCTTTGGAGGATGTGCCCTCATGGACACCCACCAGGACCACTGTTGTCGATCTCTTCCCCTTCATGTCCGACCTCACCAATGAGATTGAAGCCCTTCCTTCGATAACTCGCCCTCGCATTTCGCCGGTTACCCTCCCTGAAAAAGCGACCTCCCCCCTGATCTCATTACTCATACTATCTCGCTACGTTCCCTGGCACTCATTGCCCTGCCGCTTAAACCAGTTGACCAAACCCTAGGAACAGATAATGCATAGAACCCTCTTTTGGCGTTGACTTGTTCCATTCTCCCTAATCTCCCCTAGGGCTCAACAGTTGTAGGCTCGGTTCCTACTGCTCCGCGGACCTTCTCGGCTCCCTCTCGGGGGCACTTCACAAGCATCAGACCTATCTCTGTCATTTTTGCTACCATCCCTCAAGAGGCATCTGACAACCCTAGGGTTTCTCCATCAGGACCTTCACTTCCCTCTTAGACACAAGAGGTGATTGACGTTGGGGTTTCTTGGCATTCAAGAAAGAATAGGAGTCCAAAGCTTCGAGTCTGTGTCGCACCCCTCAATTTTGCAAAAGACATAAAATTACTAGACGCCATGGACATAGCAGAGAAGGTCTTCTTAGGACGGGTGCGAGGCAGACATTACAGTGTGGTTAAACTACAGCAATGGGTCTTGTAGGTTTGGGGAGAAAACCTAAAGGATATTCCGAAGGTACAAACCCTTGTCAAAGGATGGTTCACATTGCACTTCATCTGTTTGGAGCACACCAACTAGGTGTTGTCCACAGTCTGGCCCCTAGATCTTGCCCCTATTCTCCTCCGAAGATGGACACCCTTTTCGACCCAGCACGGGAGAGGGTGGATGTAGGTCCCATTTGGCTACGCTTGCTCGATTTACCTTGCATTTCTTGATGGAGGACGTCTTCAAGCATATAGGAAATGCCCTCGGTACATACCTCACTTTTGACGATTCATACTAGACCTCGGGGAAATTAGCATATGAAAGGATTTTGGTACATCTGGACCTTTCTGAGGGTTTGCTTGAATTTATAGACATTCGCTGGAGGAACCACACCAGATGTCAATTGTTGGACTATGAGGGTGTTCCTTTTCGATGTCGATGGTGCCATAAGGTCAGGCATATTTTTAAGGACTACCCTCTGTTGAACAAAAAGAAAAAATAGGCCTCAGAATAGGATATGGCCTCACATCTGCATACTCAACATGACGCAAAACCTAGGATTCGGGCTCCCTTGGCCTCACAGGTCCCGGATGCATCTTAGATCTCGGCCAGATAGCAGAAGACTCCAGCAGAAGGGGTAGCGGCTCCTCCACAGCCAAAGAAGCGAGGGTTGCCTCCCAACTGTACATAGTAGCCTCCTCCGTCTCGTTCACAGTCACCATCTGAGGGCCTGACCTAGTCGGGTATGAACTCTTCCACCATCCCTGTTCCCACTTGCAGCGCTTCTCATATTGACTATCTTTTATCCAGTACTTTCTCAGAACTTCATGTAATGAACCCTTCAATCAATCATCTGGGTCAGGATTTTGGTTCAATCTCCCCTAATACTACTCCACTCATCTGCCCGATCTCATCTGCGCCATTTTCTCCCCTGCACCCTCCTCGAATCCTCCCTCTCATCCCCTGTCCTACTCCTTCTCTCCAGATCCCCTCTCCTGGGAGATACATGACACGCTCAAAATCTAAGAGATAAGCACAGGATCATTTTGGGCTTGACATTCTCCACCCTACCCCTCCCCCAAAACTTTAGAGGGGACGACCCTCTTTCCTTTATAAATTCCAAGGCACAACGGAAGATGAGATTGCTTTGGGGGTTCAATCAACCATCCCAGGGACGCTTAGAGCTAAAGAATCCCAGCCTACCCCCCCTCCATGAAGATTTTCTCCTACAATTGTAGAGGGCTAGCTAGGCCAGACAAAAAACTAGCTCTTCGTCGACTGTTAAAAATTGCTCCACTTAATATTATCTTTCTGCAAGAAACCCTGGGACCCATTTTAGACATTTCACAGTCTCTCCAAAACATGCTTATTGGTTGGATATTTATTGGAATTGAAACACATGGGAGGTCAGGAGGACTAGCTTTGGGCTATAACTCCCATACCATTAAAATGCATCACTACTGGGGTGGGCTGGGTCATCTTGGAGCAGATATCAGTTTTGCAGACCTAGGGATACAATTTCATATTTTAAATGTGTATGGCCCATGCCAAAACAGACCTGCATTTTGGCAAAACCTCTTAAGTTCTGATTCATTTTTTACTGACCACCTGATGCTGGGTGGAGACCTTAATTTTTCCATCCGACATACTGAATCCTGGGGACACAAGGCTTAGCGAGACTCTCTCTCAGATTATTTTTTATCTGAATTGGATGCCCACCATCTAATAGATATCCCCTTTGCAAAGCCCCAAGAAACATGGAGGAACAACAAGACTAGGGAAGACAGTCTAGCTTGCAGACTTGACCGCTTCCTTGTCAAAAACAAGTTGTTGGACTTTGGGCTTCAAATCAAACATTGGGTTGGTACTGGTGGAATCTCTGACCACCTTCCCATTTACCTGGAAATAGAAGGGGGCGAGCAAAACCTAAAGGACCCTTTAAGTTCTGCATTGTCTAGCTCAAGGACGACTCTTATAAAAAATTGGTCTCTGATTTCTGGAGAGGAAAACCCCCTGGGAGAAGAGAAGACAATACCAGAAGATTTATACAAAATCTTACAACCCTTAAGAAGATGTTCAAACTTTGGGCTCATAACAAAAGAATACAAGAGGAACAAACTCTCTGTAGAATTGAATATGAAATTGCCGCTTTTGAGAATAATCTTGGAGGCATATATACCTCAGAAAAACATAACGATAGGATGGTTTCTCATTATGCTGAGAGAGCTAAAATTCTTAAGGAAAAGGAGGAAACCTGGCACCTGAGAAGCAGAGCCATCTGGATGCTGGAAGGGGATGAAAACACTAAATTCTATCATAAATTTGCCAATGGAAGAAAGGCGATCAACATCATATGGCAGCTACAAAATGATCAGGGGAAGATTTTAAATACTTTTCCACAACTTGTTGAACTTGCCTCCTCACACTTCAAAAGTGCATACCAAGCCCCCAGGGAGACAAACCTTGCAGAAATCATCAGGGTCGCACAACTCTTTCCCAGATTTTTGGATCTTGTGGAAGGAGATGAATTAATAAAGGAAGTCACTCTAGAGGAATTGGAACACACCTTAAAGTGGCTCAAAAATGATAAGAGTCTGGGGCCCGATGGTTGGTCGATGGAATTCTACTTGGCCTTCTTCAACATCATTGGGGAAGACCTGCTCAAAATAGTTGAGGATTCGAGAATCAGAGGCTTTCTTGAAAATTCTATCACCTCTACCTTCCTTGCACTCATTTCGAAGAAAGACAACCCAGACTCCTTTGAGGACTTTAGCCCCATGTCTCTCCACCATTGCATATATAAGATCATAGCCAGGATTATTGCCAACAGGATGAAACCTATTCTCTCTAACCATATCTCGTTGGAGCAATTTGCTTTCGTACAAGACATACAGATCCATGAAGTTTTTGACACTACCCAGGAAGTAATTCATACTTTACACTCAAGGCGAGGAAAAGGTATGATTATGAAGGTTGATTTATCAAAAGCATTCGAAAGAGTTAATTGGCTTTACATTAGAATGTTGTTAACTCATTTAGGCTTCCCTTACTTATTCATTAAATGGATCATGAGATGCATTACTAATATCCCTTTCAGTGTCCTGGTGAATGGAAGTGCATCTCCTTTTCTTACCTCTGAAAGGGGGCTGAGATAGGGATGTCCCCTCTCACCTTCGCTCTTCTTTCTCGTGATGGAAGATCTCAGAAATCTCATCAAAGAAGAGCATCAAAGGGGTAAACTAAAAGGCATAAAGATAACAAAAGGTTGCACCCTGACACACCTTCCTTTTGTTGATGACGTCTTGGTTTTTATCAATGGCAGTATTGGGGACATTAGTATCATCAAGGCAAATTTCACCCTTTTCCAAGTGGCAATAGGTATGATCATCAATGACAGCAAGTCCACCTTGACAATAGTTGAATGTACTCCGCATGAGATATTTTTTGCACTTCAACGCTTCCACTTCACTCATCTGCATTTAGCTGATGGTTTAAAATATCTGGGGTACAAGTTGAAGCCACTAGGATACAAAATTGTTGACTGGACTTGTCTCATGTCCAAGATGGAGAAAAGACTAAATACATGGTACCTCAAATATCTTTCATGGGCTGGAAGACTCACTCTTATCAAAACTGTCATGGAGGCCACCCCAGTTTATTGGATGTCCTTGGCCTGGATACCCATAGGCATTCTCAATAAAATACAAGCCCTCTGCTGTAGGTTTCTTTGGCAAGGGAACAAACAGGGAAGGATATTTAGTTGGGTCAGGTGGGAGGCCTTGAATCTACCGAAAATATGGGGAGGTTGGGGCCTAAAAAAGTTAGAGTATTTCTCATTAGTACTTGCTACAAAACTTGGCTGGAAATTAGTATTAGCAGACAGCCTATGGACAAGGGTTACATATGCCAAATATATCGCTCCATTACACATCATGGAATGGATTAGGAGAGCCCATCTAAGTAGCTCAGGTGTCTCAATTATCTGGAAGGTTGTACTAAAGGCTTTGAGCCCGATCAGGGAAGGTATCACTTGGAGAATTCGATCAAGACACACTGTTCGCATTGGTCTTTATCCTTGGGTGGATGTGGGGACATGCATCGACTATCCAGGGATCTCATTCAGTATCTATAGCAACAGAACATCACTTATATATCACAAATTGCTGACCTGGAAAATTCCACTTTCCTTCAACAAGTCTGGAAATCTGCACATCAATTAAACATTCCTCCTATTTGGACTCAGGAATGGGAGGAGTACACCCAAGCCCTCATGGATGCCCAATCCGTATACTTGATGGTGATGATGAGATTATTTGGGCACTTTAAAAAAATGGCATATATACACCTAAAGATGGTTATTTGACTTTGGAAGCGCCAAGAAAGCCTCTTTTACTAGCTGACTGGTGGAGACATCTTTGGAAACTCAAGCCCCCCCCAGATATAGACTCTTAATATGGACCATCCTCTAGAACAAAATTCCTACTGAGAAAACCTCCACAAGTGAGCGCAAAATGGTCCCCACTAGTGCTGCTTCTGCAAGCAGGAAAATGACTCCACTTCTCACCTTTTTTTAGAATTTTTAGTAACATGTAACCTATGGAAACTTATCTTACAGCCCATTATTCCTACTGCAACCTGGGCTAGAAACTATATCCTTGCCGCTTGGCAAATCTAGTATCACACTTCCTCAACACACAAGCTTCGGAATCTGCCACTGCTAATCTGCTGGACAATTTGGATTGCTAGGAATCGCAGCATATTTCAAGACTTAGCGCTGAACTGGACTGTTTTGGTGACTAAAGTCATTGCTGATTACTCACTCATTCCGGATGATCCTCCTCCCAATAATCGGCACAACCCCTCTCATCTACAAATAAATTTAAACAAACCTTGGGCATTTTTTGACAGTGTAACCCAAGAGCAAGGTTGTGGAGGGGGGGCTATTCTTCACCTATCCCATCATCATTCTTAAAGCATGCTGATTGGATTACGCAGATGCAAAAACAACTCAACTGAGCTCCTTGCTACAAAACATCTCATACAATTTGCCTTGGAGAAAAATTGCACAGATTTACAACTTTATGGGGACTCTAAAATATTTTGTGATTGGCTGAACAGGAAAGCTAGATGTTCTACATATACATTATTACACATCTTGGATGACACATTGAGATTGATCTCATATTTTGAAACATTTACTTGCTCACATATCTACAAGGAGCAGAACAGAGCTGCCAACAACTTATCCAAAGAGGCTACGATCGGGGAGCTAGGCTTCTAGATGATCAGAGAATAGAATGGAGAAGCCTTCTATCAATATTATCATAGACCTTTTATGAAACTTGATGTGTAACTCATGATATGTTATTTAGTTATGTTTTTTTTATCAGGCACAAGCCTTTTTTGATTGTATATATTGACATTGTACATGATAACAGGTTGATTATCATATGTCTCATAGTTTTGTTTTATTTTTGTTGCCCCCTGCGTGGATCAAAGGCAACGATTTTGTTATACATGATTATGATGATGCATTGCATATGCACCAACATCTACAGAATGTAATTTCCTCTTTAAAATGAAATTACGATTTTTCCTTATGGGGAAACAAAAAAATATATATATATATATATTATATATTATAATATATATTATATATATAATCTCTTTACTTTTTTACTCCAAAATGTTGAATCATCCCGCATGGTTGGCATCATCATCTTGAATCCTATTGGTTCTTATAAAGTTGATTTTGGTTGAACATTTTTGTTTTGAGGCCCATTTTAGACCTCAAAATTTTTCTAATGTGTTGAGATAGAGCTCAGTAAAGGTCTACCTGATCGCATCCAACTGAAACACAAAAAAAATAGTGGACCCATGTTTTAGATTACAATAACACACCATTTAGGTGTCAAAATCGTTTTCAAACAAGACACTTGTAGAACACATGCCCACAGGTGATCCAAATGGATATTGGTGGCCACCTGCCAATTCCACTTGGAACCCCACCATTGTTTCTTTCAGTTTTTTAGTTTCCTTAATTGTAGCACAGCTTACTATTTTTAGCAGTTTTTTGGGTCCTAAACTTCTAGAGCCGTTTTGAGGCCCTAAACAACGTTTTTGGTAATCTACCACTACTTATTTCTATCTAAAATCATCTTTTCCTTCGTAGTTCTCAGAGAGATATTTCCAACGAGTTATCATGTGCACCAAACGGAGATAATATGACCAAGTCACGACCCCGGGAAGTTGGCTATCCAACTCACCCTAACAGCGCCCATAAACTCTTGGTTTTACATCTCCTCAGGTTAGGATTTTGGTTATTTAGGGTTTGCTCTAATTTTTCAATAATAAAAAGGCCCTTGAGCCTCATTATAACACAGTTCAGAGGCATGTAACCGCCACATCTCTTCTCAGATATAAGCTACCATCACCTGAGCTAGTCTTATTTCCATTCTGTTTGTAAGCATATTTCAATATTTGATATTAATGAAATGAAGTGTTATTCCTGCTACATCTTTGTATTTATGGGTGTATCTATAATTAGTTTTGTTCTTGTTTAAATCTGGATCAGTGGTATCAGAGTGGTCTGCTCTTTCTCTGTTTTTCTTTGCATGTCCCCAACGAGGTCAGGATATAAGGAGTTAGGGCTTGAACTGGTCGAACCTTTGTAAGACCAGCCTCGCAAATCCTGACTGCCTCCCATGGCGGATGGAAAGAAAGACGAGGGGGCAGGAGATCCTATCAAAATCTTTCTCTAGGAAGCCCTCAAGTGACAAAGGAACACAATGATGTACAAATTTGCCCAGATCCTTCAGTGGCTACCCAAGGGCGACGCATCTACTTTCGACAGCTACTCTGGAAGTGCCACACCCTTTAAGGTACAAGTCAACTTTGACATTCCCATATTTGAGGTCAGATAGATGTAGACGTTGTAGATAAATGGTTAAATCTACTAGAAGGATATTTTTCCGTTCATTTACACTTCTCAAAATAGCCCCCCACATCAAGAATTGGTGGGAAACCTACTATGAGCAGAAGGATGAAAGTACGAACCCACTGTTGTTAGCCACACCCACTTGGAACTCATTCTGGGATGCCATCAAGGAGCAATATTGGAGGTGGATATTGGTGGCCACCAACGAATTCCACTAGGACCCCCACCATTGTTTCTTTTAGCTTTTCATTTTCCTTAATTGTAGCACAATTTACTATTTTTAGCAGTTTTCAGGTCTTGAACTTCCAGAGCCGTTTTGAGGCCCTAAACGACATTTTTTTGGAAAACCGAGAGCAACTTAGGTCCATGGACCAATGTTGATCTTCCCAAAGTTGTAGTCCTCAGATAGATCTTTCTAACGGGGTATTATGCGCATCAAACGGAGATCGTATGCCAAAGTTACGACCCCAGGAAGTTGATGTACGGGGCCCATAGTTTGGCGCTTCATCTCCTAGGGTTAGGTTTTTGGATGTGTAGGGTTTTCCATTGTTTCTCAACAATAAATAGGCCTTCGAGCCTCATTGTAAGACAGTTTAGAGGCATGTAGTTGCCACATCTCTTCTCAGAGATAAGCTACCATTGTCTTAGCTAGTTTATTTCCATTTATGTTGATCTGATAATGAGATCTAAGACAATTAATAAGGTATTACAGACTCATGTGCATGGATTTACCTATGTTATTTTATGAAATGGATCGATCAAATTGCGAAATACATCAACTATGAAGCAGTAAAAGACTATAATAGACAAACACATGAAAACACAACATGTTTAATAAGGAGTTCACCCAATGCTCTTGGGCTACATCTCCTGGTCTAGCCTTCAGTGGTGGCCTCTCTATTATGTCTTCAAGCGGAGTTTTTACAATAGTATGAGCTCAATTTGAGACTCAATACACACAGATATAACAATAAGAGTTTGCTTGAACCTCTCAAGCTTTCTCTGAGTACACAAACTCTCGAGATCACTCTTTGTCTCTGTCTTAGCTCTGTCTCGACACTGCCTGCTCTGTCTTCTGTTTGCTATGGCTTTAAAGCCAATCTGGGCTGCCTGTTCGTTTCTCCTTCTCAGCTTTCTATCTCCCGGGCCTCTGTCTGCTTGAATCCCTCTTCTAGCGTTACACAATCATTGCATAATGCCTAAAGGAGAGGTGGCCACCTATTCGGCAATGTAAGAGTGCCTCGGGCCCTTAAAATCCTTCAAAATCCCGAACGTGGTCGTTTTCTGCTAACACTAAAAATTGCATTCACGACTGTGAAATTTTGCAAAAACACAGTTCATTTCAGACTTTAAAAGTTGTTAAATATGGTCTATTCCCCTATCGAGTCCGTCCCCAATCGCTATCACAAGTCGCTTCGGCCCTGCTCCAAGCTTCCCCTTTGTATTTTAGAAATAGGTTAAAACTGCGAAAATGCATTAGAAATGGCCTCTCTCTAGACATGAAACAATATATAATAGCCTTAAGGAACCCTTTTAGGTTCAGCTTATCACATCGGTGCTTCACCCCTTGTATTTTGTTTAATGAACGAAATACGAAAAATACATTAAAATGCCCTTTCTGCAAATCTCAAATCTTACGAAATAATATTTATATAACCGTCGGGTCTGGTTCATCGGATCGTAGATGTGTATGTGTATATGCATGCTCCTCTGTGTAGCCCTGATTGCGGTATCACAATGCGATTGATCGCAATCACACATTGCAATAACCCCGGGCTGTTGTAAGCACTCTTGTCATCTCTGATAGCGATCATGTGATGCAACGTGGGTCATCGATCTGCGCACTTGATCGACAGTCCTAGTTGACTCCGCTGGTTGCCATCGTAAGTGGTATGTAGTCTACGTCGATATCCTCTATCTGCCTGTTCCGATTGCGATTGTCAATGAGATCTTGACTGTTGATTGGCCAAATCTAACAGCTATTGTGCATTCATTTCTCACGCCTCCCATACTCTGTTTTTTCACGGTTTTCTCTGGTTTTTGCCTCCCAATAGTGCTTTTCATCCATTCTAAGGGCTGTTGGCATGCGATTGTTTTGATCTTTGGCATGATTTTAAGAGATTTCAAGACTTAGAGAGTGTTCTTGGATCCATTTAGATCACGCCTTCCCACCGAAAAGGCTTTTGGACCACCAAAAGTTGGTTTTCAAGCATCGCTTAAGTGAGGATACAACTGCCTTACTTGCCTAATCCCTATCCATTTTGCACTGCTGGGTTTTGAACCTTTGAGTCCAATTCTTAAGTACTCAACATCCCCTCTGCGCGTAGTTCTCACCTTCCTATCTAGAACTATATCTTCCTGCAACTCATTGAGATATTCAAGCAATAGATCATCAATAGAAGGCAATTGACTTTCCTCTTTGGGATCTTCAATTAATGAAGGTTCAAACAGTCTTAAATTTTCTGCATTTACCACTGAATAGATGTACATGTATGTTGGAAAATCAAGGCAGAAAGCATTCTCACCAATTTTCTCGAGTACCTTAAAAGGACCATACCTTATTAGCTTTAGTTTCTTTCCCTCACCTTGCATTTTGTCCTTGCTGATATACAACCAGACTTGATCACCAACTTGGAATTTGTGCTCCACCCGGTGTTTATCATGCCTTGCCTTGTATTTGGCTTGGCTCTTTTCCAGTTGTTCCTACACTACCTGGTGAATTTCTTGGATCTGTTCGATGAACCTGGTTGCTTTGTCCACATCACTATGTCCAGCAACTACTATGTCTTTTTCAAAGATAAAATCCAAGGGAGACCTTGGTATAAAACCAAAATAGGTCTCAAAAGGAGATCTTTGTGTAGAAGAATGTTTAGCACGGTTGTAAGCATGTTGCACATAACATAAATGTTCATCCCAAAGCTTGGGATGCTTGCTACAATAACCCCTGAGCAACTGGATCACTGTCCTATTGACTACCTCTATTTGGCCATCTGTTTGTGGGGGAAAGGTTGTGCTCTTCTTCAGTCTGGTGTCCATCAATTCCCACAGACTTGACCAAAACTTCCCAACAAATCAGGAGTCTCAATCAGATACTATGAAAGTGGGTAACCCAAAATGCACCCAGACATGGTGAAAGAACAACTTCATTGTTTGTTCAGTTGTAATCTGCTTATTACAAGGTATTAAAATACACATTTTGCTGAACCTGTCCATAATAACATATAAATAGTCATGTCCCTTTCTAGAATTTGGCAATCCCCCAACAAAGTCCATGGAAACACTTTCCCAAGGACAGGAAGGGACTGGTAGTGGAGTGTACAGGCCTACTTTTCTATTGCTGGGCTTACTTTTAGCACACATGGTACACCATCTTACATATCTAGAAACGGTTTCATGCATTCTTGGCCAATAGCAGTATCTTTGCAGTTGTGCAACTATTTTACTTACACCAAAATGACCTAATATTAGAGAAGTATGTGCTTCTCTAATTATGTTGACTCTTTCAATTTTTGGAATGGATAGCTTTCCCAAATGATACAAGAGTTGGTCTTTAACATAGTAATCCAATTGTTCTACCTTTTTTCCATTACTTAAAGCTACATATACATCTTTAAAGTCTATATCTTGAGCATATTGTTCAATGTAGCTTTCATGCATTACTGAGTTATGCTTAAGTATAGTAGATGCATTTATGATTGGTCTGGACAACATATCTACAACTTTATTGTGTATGCCCTTTTTATATCTGATGACTAAATGAAACTGTTGTAGGAAACTCATCCACCTATAATGTCTTGATTGCTGCAATTTAGTTTGTGAGTGCAAATACTAAAGTGGTTGACGATTAGTATGTATAATTTTTTCTTTGTCCATTAAGTAATGTTTCCACTTTTTCACACTCTGGACTAATGCATACAATTCTTTATCATATGTAGGATAGTTAACTACTGCAGAATTAAAATTCTCATAATGGTAGTGTATGGGTTTACCATGTTGCATCAACACTGCTCCCATGGCATAGTCATTAGCATCTGTTTCGATCTTGAATGGTTGCTGAAGATTTGGCAATGCTAGTACTGGTGTTGTGCTAATTTTTTCTTTCAAGGTGTCGAAGGGTTTCTACTGTTTGCCTCCCCACTGAAACACCTAGTCCAATCCTATTAAAGCATGTAAGGGAGCTTCAATTAAGGAAAAGTTAGCAATAAAATTTCTCCAATACAGTGTTGCTCCTAGGAAGCTTCTAACTTCTGTAGCAAGTTTGGGTTTAGGCCAGTTTACAATGACTGCAACCTTAGAGGGATGTTTCTTCAATTCACCACCCCCTACAATATGACCCAAATAATTCAAAGATGTTTTACCAAATTCACATTTTGATAATCTAACATAGAGATTGTCTTTCTTCAAAACATCTAGAGTCTGCTTCACATGCTTCAAATGTTCTTCCCATGTTTTACTGAAAACAAGAATGTCATCCAAATATGCAATTACAAAATCATCAATAAAAGGCTTGAGTACATCATTCATAACTCTCATGAAAGTGACAAGAGCATTAGTTAAGCCAAAAGACATAACTAGCCATTCATATATCCCTTGCTTTGTTTTGAAAGTAGTCTTCCATGCATCTTGCTCTGCTACTCTGACCTTATGGTAACCACTATGCAAGTCCAACTTGGAAAAGTAAACAGTTTCTTTCAGCTAATCCAATAGATCGTCAAAGCGAGGAAGGGGATAACAATTCTTGATCATTATTTTATTCAGTGCTCTGTAATCAATGCACATCCTCCACAAACCATCTTTCTTCCTCACCAACATGATTGGAGATCCGCATGGTGATGTGCTTGGCCTTATGAAACCTTTCTCGAGTGGCTCCTATACCTACTCCTTGACCTCTGCATTCTCTAAAGTGGATAACCTGTACATTTCGATGTTAGGCAATGGAGCATCTTGCTACAAATTAATATCATGTACAATTTCCCTTTGGGGTGGCAGACCTTTAGGTTCTTGAAATAGGATATCATATTCTGAAACAACTTTTTCTAAATCAGCTTGTTGTTTAGCATCACAACCTTCAAATACATTGGTTTATCCAGGTTTCTTTTCCTTTACAACCATCAATAAAAATTGCTTGCATGAATTTACAATTCTTTTCATCTGCCCTAAGTTTATGAGAGTATAATTATTCTTGAGTTTATGAGCTATTACAATATATTTGATTCCATCTTTAACGAGTTGATACTTATTTTTAGCTCTATAGAAAATGGCTTTTCTATCATACAAGTAAGGACTTCCTAAAACAATTCCACATATGTCCAAGGGAACGATATCTAACTCAACCTCATCTACAAATGCTGACCCAAAGAAAACCTAAGATTACATTGTCTAGTCACTTGTAGTTTTGCTTTATCACATACCCAACCTAATGGATATGGCTTCTTGTGAGGTGTGGTTAGTAATCCCAGCTTCTTTACAATTGCTTCATAAATTAAGTTGTACTTGTGAGCCACTATCAAACAAAGTATCAATCTTTTGATGCTTGGAAATAACTCTAATATGAAAAATCTCATGTCTTTTCCTCTCATTTTCTTCACTATCAATAGTTTGTTCTGAATTATTAGTAGATGCTTCAGAATTTTTACCTTTTATACTTGTGGCTAAGATTGTTGTTTCATCACATGATTCTGACCCCAAATCTTTCTGCATAGCAGCAACAGTCTTCTTCTTCTTGCCATCGAACATCTTGGGTTTCAGCTCTGGATGCAAAGACCAGCATTGTTCATCATCATGTCCATCCTTCTTGCAGTGAGTGCATGAAGGTTTGGCCTTTTGTACAACATTTTCCTTCCTCTCTTTCCATTTATGCTTCCTCTTTTCCTTGTCCTTGCTTGCAGTGGGTTTTGATGATCCCCCAATCTCTGGGTTCACATTCTTGCCTCTAGCCTCTAGATGGGTAGCCTGGACAGATACCTCATGTATGTTAGTAGGGTTAAACATGAGAATGGTGTGCCTCAAATTGTTGTGTAGAACACCTATATACTTCAGCAAAGTTTCAGGTGAGTCTAAATAAATGCCTAGAATCAAAGCTCTTTTTCTAAATTCTTGGGTGTAGCTTTGTACACTTTGCCCTTTTAATTGGCAAAGAGTTTGCCAACTCATCATAGTTTGTTGCATATAAGCTAGTGGATAGAATTGTTTTTTAATTGCATAAACAAATCCACTCCAGACAGAAAGAATTTTACCATGCTTCTTCAAGTCAGTTTGTGTCCTGCCTTCCCACCATACCAAGGCAGTTCCTCCAAGGCATAGGCTGGCCAGCTGAATTTTACTCCTGTTTGAATCAATGCTCTGCACCCTGCAATACACATCAATCTGTCTAATCCAATTATCTAGCTTCTCTACATTTAATTCTACCTCATATATTGGAAAATCAAATTTAACATCTAATTGAATCAAAGATGTTTTCTTCTTTTTATTTTCTTGGTTGTCAGGAGGTGTGGTTAGAGGAGCCTCTTTTCCTTTCCCTTTGCCTTCAGAATGGCCATATATAAGAGATTCTTCTGTTCCTTTGTCTCGTTTGGAGGTTGAAGAATATTCACTTTGGCCTTTCTTAAATTTTCAATACATTTCTTCTACCATGGCTCTCATGGTCATGAAATTGTCCATGAATTGAGAGTTTGATTCCAAGGGATTTTCTTCTGCCATTTTCCTCGTAGGATAGACTCTACCAATTTCTAGGTTAGCTTCCACCAGTTCTCCTTCTCCTAATTTGAGCTTTGACCTAGTTATCATTCACCAATCCAGCACAAGCTTGTCGAACCTTAGTAAAGCTAAAGCTCTGATACCACTTGATCTGATAATGAGATCTAAGACAATTAATAAGGTATTACAGACTCATGTACATGGATTTTCCTATGTTATTTTATGCAATGGATTGATCAGATTGTGAAATACAAAGACTATGAAGCAGTAAAAGACTATAATAGACAAACACATAAAAACACAGCAAGTTTAATAAGGAGTTCACCCAATGCTCCTAGGCTACATTTCTTGGTCCATCCTTCAATGGTGGCCTCTCTATTATGTCTTCAAGTAGAGTTTTTACAATAGTATGAGCTCAATTTTAGACTTAATACACATAGATATAACAACAAGAGTTTGCTTGAACCTCTCAAGCTTTATCTGAGTACACAGACTCTCTGGATCACTCTTTGTCTTTGTCTTAACTCTGTCCCGGCATTGCGTGCTCTATCTTCTGTTTGTTATGGCTTTAAATCCAATCTAGGTTGCATGTTCGTTTCTCCTTCTCGACTTTCTGTCTCCCAGGCCTCTGTTTTCTTGAATCCCTCTTCCATCATTACACAATCATTGCATAATGCCTAAAGGGGAGGTGGCCACCTATTCGGCAACGTAAGAGTGCCTCGGGCCCTTGAAATCTTTCAGAATCCTAAACGCAGTCGTTTTCTACTAACACAGGAAAATGCATTCACGACTGTGAAATTCCGCCAAAACATAGTTCATTTCAAACTTCAAAAGTCCTTAAATACAGTCTATTCCCTTATCAAGTCCATCCCCAATCGCTATCGCAAGTCGCTTCAGCCCTGCTCCAAGGTTCCCCTTTGTATTTTAGAAATACGTTAAAACTGTGAAAATGCATTAGAAATGGCCTTTCTCCAGACTTGAAACAATATATAATAGCCTTAAGGAACCCTTTCGAGTTTGGTTTATCACATCGGTGCTTCACCCCTTGTCGTTTAATGAACGAAATATGAAAAATACATTAAAAATTCCCTTTCTATGGATCTCAAATCTTGTGAAATAATATTTATATAACCGTCAGGTCTGGTTCATCGGATCACAGATGTGTATGTGTATATGCCCTCTCCTCTATGTAGCCTTAATTGCGATACCGCGATGTGATTGATCGCAATCCCACATCGCGATAACCCCAGGCCATTGTAAGTGCTCTTGTAATCTTCGATAGTGATCATGTGATGCAACGTGGGTCGTCGATCTGCGCGCTTGATCGACAATCCTAGTTGACTCTATCGGTTGTCGTCACAAGTGGTATGTAGTCTATGCCAATATCCATTGTCTGCCTGTGTTGATTGTGATTGTCGATCATATCTGGACCATTAATCGACTAGATTTGACGGCTACTATGCATTCATTGCTCATGCCTCCAATACTCTATTTTTTCATAGTTTTCTCTGGTTTTTGCCTCCAGATAGTGTTTTTCAGCCATTCTAAGGGCTCTTGGCATGCGACTGTTTTGATCTTTTGCATGTTTTTAAGAGATTTCAAGATTTAGAGAGTGTTCTTGGATCCATTTGGATCATTTATATGTAAACATATTTCAATATTTTACAGTAATGAAATGAAGTATTATTTCTGCGACATCTCTATATGTATGATTATATCTATAATTTGTTGCGTTCATGTTTAAATTCGAACCAAATACTACCTTATCAGGAGCTATGGGGATATATACATAAAGTGGACAACTTTGTGACAAGGAAGGGACCAAGATGTGCCGGAGTTTACCAATGTTTTTCATACCCTTCGTACGAAGTTTGGCATCAAGGATTCTAAGAAGCATTTTGTTCTCAAGTACCTCGGCTCCCTACACAGGTACATCTAGGTTGAGATGGAATTCCTATACATCTCCTCACTCGGCACAGCATACCGATATGCGGTCAAGATCGAGCAAAAGTTTAAACAGAAGAAGTGAGACTTTGAATCTGTGAATCCAAAGCAAGGGAAAGGTGCCCCCGAACCACAGAACAAAGGACAAAGCCAAGGCGGGGCAGCTTGAGACAACCCGCCAAAGCCACAAGAAAAGAACAACGTCACAAAGCAGAAGAAGGACATGGGAAAGTGGTGTGGGTTCCATAAGATCTCCACTCACAACACAAGTGAGTGTTCAGCTAAGCAGTCACTGGTGGTCGAGCTAAAGACTTCAGAATCATATGCATGTTACGACTTTGAGTCAGAACCCGATAAGGGGAGTGAAAAACGGAAGCATATTATCAATGCGAAGCCCAATGCCACCGTTGCCACCATAAAGATCCAGAAGGAGAAACCCAAAGATCTAGAGGAGGAGGAGCGCCTCTTCCACTCCTAGATGTGGGTAAAGGGTTCCCCGTTACAGTTCATTTTCGATAGCAGGAGCCAAAAGAAGCTCATTTTGGCAGTGGTTGTGAAGTGGTTTGGCTTACCGACCACAGCACATCCACAATCGTACACTATTGGGTGGCTTCACCAAGGACGGGATCTTCACGTGAGCTAGTAGTGTTGCCTTCCATCCAACAACAAGCCCTTCACAGATGAGGTATTATGTGACGTTGCTCCCCTTGATGTTTGTGATGTATTATTAGGCCAACCATACTTATGGAAGTGGCATGTTGTGTATGAGTCGAGGCCTCATACTACTATTTTTACTTTGGGAAATAAGTTGTACAGGATACCGGAGGTAGCACCGTCTACCACCATCTCTTTGGTTACTGCAAAATAATGCAGTATGCTCATTTCCAAAACTGGGAATTTTGTTTTCCTGATGATATGCCCTCAAGGAAAGAAGAAGACAGTGGCCATAACATCCAAACGAGGCCCCTTTGCACGACAACAACAGATGGACAAGGTCGTGGAGGAGTACGAGGACATCTTCACCTCCCCCACATGGGTGCCTCTGCACAGTCAAGTCAAGAATTCCATCGATATGAGCCTAGATGCACCACTGCCCAATGGACCAATCTATCAGTGATCCATTCTTGAGAACAATGAAATCAAGAGGCAGATTCAGGAGTTTTTGCAGAAAGGTCACATTCGTCTGAGTTCATCACCCTGTGGGAGCCTGATCATGTTGGTACAGAAGAAGGATAGGACTTGGAGACTTTGTATTGACCACCGGGTGCTGGACAAGATCATTGTTCGAAAGAGGTACCCGATCCCATGGATTGATGACCTTCTGGACCAACTGAAGGGGGCAAAATATTTCAGGAAGATTGACTTGAAGTTCGACTATCACCAGGTACCAATCAAACCCTCCGATGTGTGGAAGACTGCCTTCAAAGCCAAGGAGAGCCTTTTCGAATGGTTGGTTATGCCTTTTGGGTTGCGAATGCTCCTGCAACCTTCATGAAGTTGATGGATGACATCTTGTAGCCATTCACCAACTCATTTGTAGTGGTATACTTGGATGACATCGTGATCTTCAGCCAGAGTTGGGAAGAGCACCTCCAACACATCCGATAGCTTCTCCAAACACTGTGGCAACACAAGTTGTGTGTCAATTTGGAGAAATGCACTTTTGTCGTGACCCATGTTCATTATCTGGGATACATTATTAATGAACAAGGGCTACATGTGGATCCAGCCAAGATCCAAGTCATTCGGGTTTGGCCAACCCCAACCACTCTGATAGAGCTCTGTAGCTTTCTGGGTCTTGTCGATTTCTACCGCAGGTTCATGTTGGGATTCTCTCATATCACTTGGTCCTTGAGTCAACTCATCAAGGGAGGAGTGAAAGAAAAAATATTTTGGTCTGAATCTCAACAGAAGGCATTCATAGAGTTGAAACTTCGCCTCTACTCTGCACTAGTTCTCACTTTACCATACTTGCAACAACCATTCGAGATTGAGACAGAAGCCTCTGACTATGCTATTGGGGAAATCCTTACTCAACATCGGAATACAGTGGCATATCACAATGAGACACTTTCAGACACAATCTGGAAGTATCCCACTTATGACAAAGATATGTATTCCATTGTGTAGGCTTGCCGACAATGAAAGCATTACATTTTGGGGAAGGAAACGGTCATCCACACAGACCACCGACCCCACCATTGCTAGACACATCAGGCATTGCATAACAGCTCACACCTACAGATTTAAATCCAGATTGCATGGAGCAAGTCACAACTGATTGGATCATGGACATGCAGATCAAGAACACTCACCAATAGAAGATCCAACTGTATCGAGTTGTCAAAGCATGCCAACTCCTTCACCAGGGCAAGTGGCTCACTAAGGACCAAGTTCAATAGAAGTTTCCTCATCTCATGGAGGAACTCAACACAATGGGGACCATTGCTTCCTAAGGGGTAAGGAATGATCCAGGTGGATATTGGTGGCCACCTGCCAATTCCACTTGGATCCCCACCATTGTTTCTTTCAATTTTTCAGTTTCCTTAATTGTAGCACAGTTTACTATTTTTAGCAATTTTTTGGGTCCTAAACTTCCGGAGCTGTTTTGAGGCCCTAAACGACGTTTTTTGGCAATCTACCTACAATGATTTTATATATATAATCATATTTTCTGTCGTAGTCCTCAAAGAGATCTTTCCAATGGGTTATCATGCACATCAAATGGAGATAATATGACCAAGTCGCGACCCCAGGAAGTTGGTTGTCCAACTCACCCCAACGGGGCCCATAAACTCTTGGTGTTACATCTCCTCGGGTTAGAGTTTTGGTTGTTTAGGGTTTGCTCTAATTGTTCAATAATAAAAATGCTCTTAAGCCTCATTGTAATGTAGTTCAGAGGCATGTAGCCTCCACATCTCTTCTCAGAGATAAACTACCATCGCCCGAGCTAGTCTTATTTCCATTCTTTTTGTAAGCATATTTCAGTATTTGATATTAATGAAATGAAGTGTTATTTCTACTGCATATTTGTATTTATGGTTATATCTGTAATTTGTTGTGTTCCTATTTAAATCCAGATCAATGGGCAAAAAAGATCCCAAAAAAGGAAAGAGGTTGACCCATCAGCCTAAGGGATAACAAATATCTAACCCTCGCCTTTCTAAAGAAGAAGAAGAAGAGATCATGGAAAATAATCCAAATATGGATGCACAAGCACAACATGGTAACCAACTAGATGGAGGTATTTTGCATCAGTCAGGAAGCATGACTGGCATCTAGAAGGGTACTGAATTAGTAGAGGTCAAAACCGTATAGCAAAAGAAAGAGGAAACAATCAACGAGAAGAGCAAAGGAAGAATAAAGAGAACTCGTGTATCTAAGAGCCTAGACTCAGAAAAACAAGTCCCTTTGAAGGTAGCTAGAAATGAATTGGCAATGGTAACAGTTGATCCCAATCATGGGGTTTGGAAAAAAGAAAGGAAAAAAGGGGAAGCTAAGTGATTTTTATCACACTAAACCCCGACATATTTTATGTAAGTTTTTAACAGTTTTCTTTTATTGCTCTTCAATCGAAAGGCTGATATGACCGAATGCTTAACAACATCTATAGAATATAATTTTTTTCCTTGTTTCAGGTTTAATAAAATTAAGATTTTTTCCTCAAAAAAAATATATATATATAAATAATTAATAAATAAATAAATAAGGAAAAAATTCCTAGTTTTCTCGTTGGAGTAACATTAGGTTGTGGTTAGTAGTTGTCTCTTAAATATTGCTTGCAAAGGTTCTTGATGGTCCCTTCTACTTGTTCTTATTTTTTTTTAAATCATATCTTAATAATTATTTATGTGCATTATATGCCAAATCTTGTATCAAGGTAAGACTTAGCCCTCTTCATCCTTGTAAATCATGGTTAGCTCATTGACTTTGAGTTTATCTACTTTTACTATTAAATAAATGTACATCTAAAATAGAAAGTTTAGTCTGGAAGTGTTATTGCCTATTTTCTTAACTGTCTCGAAAGGTCCAAAGCTTTAGAACCTTGATTTTAATTTTTGGAGTATTTAACATTTTCTTATTCAAACCAAACAAGTGTCCTACTTCGAAAGTATTTTCAACTCTATATGTTAATCATCTCTAACCATATACTTTGTTGAGTCAATGTTTCTTATCTTTCGTGGTTGAGATGGTGGTTGGTCATCCCATCCACTCAGGTTCAAGTCTTTGGTGACATGACCCATCATAGTAACGCTGAAAGCATAGGTGTCTCGTTGGAGTCTGGGATCCGGCTCCAGTTTCTGGTGCTCTTTAGACATCTTAGTCCTAGGTTGAACTATGAGTTTCTAATATATGTGGCTTGCAAGTTGTTGCATATATCTGGGGAGGTTTCTAGTTCCCCATGTTTAAAAAAACACAAACAAAAAAACAAAAAACAAAAACAAACAAACCAAAAAAACAAAACACAAACTTATCCTTTGTTGAATTTGCAAATATATGTACTTTAATTTAATCTTTTAGAATATTTATAAAACAACTCTTTGTATATATTTCTTATAAAATATACCAAAATTTTTAAAATTTAAATTTTAAAAATCATTAAATGTTTTTAGTATTATATTTTATAGATTATAATTTTTAATGAAGTTTTTTAAATATTTTCTTATTTTCCTTTTCTAAACAATAAACTTAAATGAATTTTTCAAACTTCGAAAAATAAATTTAGATGAACTTGTGACAACATCGCATATCACATATGTTTAATAATACTCATCACATATCATGTATTTTTAACAACCCTCAACTGTTAGGATCCCACCCTAACCCCCTTATCTATGTAATGGGACCATGTCATAGTCAAGAGTCAATAAAGCCCATATTAATAATTGTAAGTGGTTAATCCGCCATTAATAACGGAACCACAGTTAGTTGCAAATGGGCCGTAGTATTAGATAGATGGTATTAATAATACACGGTATTGGCCCGTGGTATTGCACGTAGGAGTCATATATAAAAGATAGAAACTCCCTGCGAGGAGCATC
>APFE030020500.1:4604-33663 GCA_000404065.3 Pinus taeda | reverse complement strand
CATATATAAAGGATAGAAACTCCCTGCGAGGAGCATCGTGTCTTATTTTGTAATCGAGCTCTGCTCTGTTGGAGGTTGCCCCCTCGAAGAGGCAAGTGAACATTACTCTCTGAATAATAAATTCATTGCTATTCTATGTTCTGGATATCTTTTCTTCGCATATTCTGTATTCTGGGTCTCTTTTCTTCGCATATTTTGTATTTGGGTATCATTTGTAGGTTAAGAGCATAACATCAATGCTAAATCATATATCATACAGTGTGAAGAATCCACAAATTAAGGGATGTATCTAAGAAGAACACATTATACACTAGCACAACGACATTAATAAATGTGGTTGATATACGCTGATAGGTGTATATGAATCACATTCACAACCACATACTAAAATGTGGTTGACGTACATTGATAAGCGTCATTGGACATGGATCTAATATTAATATTAATATCAATATTAATAAATATATTAATAATACAATAATAATAATTCTATCTAAGATAGTATGATCATTGTAAACCAAGAGAATAACAAACCCAGGCATTAATTACTAAAAATCAAAGGATCTAACCTCAAGGGATGTTCAAAAGCGAATAAGTACTACCCTAAATTCCCAATTTGATATATATAATATGTATATATATTATATTATTATGAGAAAATGGCATTTTCTAGAGATTGCAGAGGAGCAAGGGTCTTTGGCACCGCAGATCTATGCAGATCCAAAACTATACACCTCATTTTATCGATTGAAGGACAATCTGGGAGTGATTGGGAGGTTAGGGTTGTGATGATCTGTGGCTCCTGCCACCCAGCAGTAACGAATCCAAGTTTTGAAACAAAACCATCCACAACCCTATATTGTTGAGATCATGGTCTCTCCTTTTACCTGATCCACAATCAGTACTCTTCAACTCCTGTGCATTCAGAGGACAAATCCATCCTCAGAGGTCTTCACAGTGAGGGTATTGACAGGAAGCTAAATTACTGGTTCTACAGCCCTGATACATCTTTTCATGAGTAGAGGTATTACTCCCGAGACTGCCCCAAGCATTCCATGGATCTTCTCTCCTCAAAGATGACTAAGGGATGTTGACACCCCAATTCGTCATTGTCATCCTTAGACACGGTCGTTCGCATAGCCTTAAAGCAACCATAAAGAGTGGTGCCCACCTTCCGTGGCAATCCTAGAAGACAGTGATAGAATTCAAGAACAAACCCGGGATTGAATGTTCAGTGGACATCAATGACACAAAGCCCAATTTACTTGTCTCTTTTACAGATCCAGTCTTTTGAAGGGGGTGGATCCACAATAAAACATGCTCCATCTGCAAAACTTGTGGATCTCAATTCTTACATTGGGATCTCTCAATAAATATACCTCAGGGGAAGTGAATACCACCATATCTACTTCATATAGTCTAGATCCAAGATCTACACCCACAAATGGAAATCCCCCTTCCATCTTATCAAATCCCTGTGCATGGTTGGTAAAGCAAGGCCTCGGGATACAATTTATATACCATATCTATAACCTCATTCCCTATAACATCGTCAGGCTCCTCGCAGGAGGATTCTTCTATGGAAGAACTGGGTTAGTAGTATACAATCAATTGTGGGATGCAAGCGAAAGAAATCCAGAAAATCGATTTTCACATCTTCCTCAGCAAAAACAATGGGCTTTGTGCTTTAGGGATGCAATTTGCAAAAAACAGTGGGAGCTGCGAATTAAAATTGGTAGTGACGTTCGCGTACAACAAACAACAATAAATGGTCAAAATCATTGTACAACAGAGAATATCACAAGGCTCGCCTATGAAGATCAAATGTCAAATCCACCAGAAAGTATGCTGATATCTCTCTTTATCAAAACAATTGAAGGAAAATCCGTCTGCTTGAAGATCCGGAGTTGCGAGGGGATAAAATCTCTCCAACAAAGAATTCAAGAAAAAGTTGGTATACCAGCTATACTATAATCTCTTATATATTCAGGGAAAGTGTTGCAGAAGGAATATAATCTACAGGATTATAACATTGGATGGGACTCAACCATTTACCTTAACACAAGACTTCTAGGAGGATGTCCTGACACAAGCTCCAAAGGACTAGTCACCTTCAAAGATGCAGTCAAGGGGGAAAAGGAGCCACATAAACAAACAAAACAACCTCTCACTATTCCAGTACCCTACATCGTGGAACAAATGACTCAAGTACCAATTCTGACAATTACATTGCCTAAGGTAAATGAAATCCATGATGAATATCTATCAAAAGCCGTGATATGCATATTCAATGGTTTCTAGCCCAATTCATAAGCCCTATATCAATGGATCTTATCCACTTGGACAAAAAATTGTGGCATCCATTTGCGCTCAAAGGGTTTCTTCATTGTCAAATTTGACACTGCAAAAGATAGGGAGTATGCATTACATGAGGGACCTTGGTTTTGGGGTAATGCATGTATCTTCATAACTCCTTGGTTTCCAGGATTCGATAAAAATACTATTGTTATTTCCACAATGTCGGTGTGGGTAAGGTTACACAACTTACCTTTATGCTTTTTGCATCATAAAGCATTATAAGGCATTAGGAATGCCCTTGGGAAATTCTTAAAAGACGATGTAGATCGTCTCACAAAAGATATCTACACGTTTGCTAGAATCTATGTGGAGGTAGACCTTAGTAAAGGATTACTATATCACATCTTTTTATATCACAAAAACCAGCAGTGGTCCCAACCCCTTGACTATGATAATACAACTTTCATATGTTGAATATGTCTCCAAATTGGTCATCTTCGGGCGTCTATCCTCAAAGAAAGAAAAGACAACCATAAAAGCCAAAAGGATGGCATCTTTCTGAGTCACAAGCAACCGAAACATAAGAGGAAGAAACTATAGAAAACACCACAAATAACAATGCACAGAACCCCCAGGACACTACACAGAAAGATATGTCAGAGCACATCTCAACAATAGTCCCAATATCTCCTAAACAACAACAACAAATTCTAATGACTACCTCCAAAAAAGAAGTAATTGGTACCAAACACACTCACACATCATATGTCTCAGATTCAGACAAACAATTTTTGCCAAATACAACCGAGTCACAAAAGTCCATTGTATAATCCACACCCAACTCTGGTGGTTGGCCAAAAGTGGAAAAAAAAAAGGTAGGAAAGAGTAGTATAAGGGTAACTCTCTGATGAGTTCTTATTGATCTTGATAACGAGATCTGCTTATTATGCATATGCCTTGAGCATCTACTACATGTAATTTGTTCTTTCATTCTGAATAAAATTATGATTTTTCCATGGGAAAATTAATTATTAAGCCCTATAAATATGAACCCTTCAATCATAAAATCTAACGTATTGATATTATAAATCCAAGGAAATAATAAATGCAAGGGAATAATACTAAAACCTCAAAGGACTATGAACTCGAAGGAATAATATAAAATACAAAGGATCAACATTATAAACCAAGCTATATAAACCCCAAGATAAATATTATAAACCATAAAATAAACATGGTTGATATTATAAGCCCAAGGGAATAATAAAGCCAAGGGATTTATGCTATAAAACAAAGGGATTATAAACACAAAGGAATAATATGAATATAAGGGAATAATATTAAACCCTTGGAATATGAGCCCTCACACTAGTAAACCCAAGGAATTGATACTAAACCCAGTGAAACAATATTAAACCCTAGGAATATGGACCCTTACATTAATAAACCAATGAATTGATATTATAAACCCAGGGGAATAATAAACCCAAGGGATTAATACTAAAACCCCAAGGGATCATGAACCCAAGGGAACAATATTAAACCCAAGGGATTAATATTATTAAGCCTAAAATAAACATGGTTGAACACCCTTGACCACAGTTGATTTCCATAATGAGACAATCGTTCTCACAATGCAAGATTGAACCATGGTTGACTCTGTTTGACCCTGATTAATTTCAATATCAACAAAATCTTTCTCATAATGCAATGTTGAATGAGGGTCAACCATGGTTAACTTTGATATTGAAAAAATCTTTGTCACATTGTGACATTCAACCATAATCGGGCATGGTTGAACGTCACATTATGACAAAGATTGTCTCAATATGAAAATCGACCATCATTAGGCAGGGTCAAGCATGTTTATTTAACAGTTTATAATACTTTTCTTTCGATTTAAATACCCTAGGATGCATCTTGGTTGTCCATGGTCAATCATGGTCAACCATGGTCTATCATGGACAATCATGGCCACCCATATTATGTGAAACCAATCATGGTCAACCATGATCAATCTCATTTGAACCCTTTGATTAATAAACCCAAGGGATTGATATTACAAAGGAAAGGGAATAATAAACCAAAGGATTTAATACTAAAACCCCAATGGACTATGAACCCAAGGCAATAATATTAAACCCAAGGGATGAACATTATAAACCCAATTTATAGATACCCAAAGATAAATAATATAAACCCTAAATTAAACTTATTTACCATGTTTTCTCATGGTTGATTTTCATATTGAGACAATACTTGCCACAATATGACGTACGATGATGGTTGATGACGCTTGACCATCATTGATTGCCATATCAACACAATATTTGTCACAATGCAATGTTAGACCGTTGTTGACCAAGGTTGATTTTCATATTGACAGAATATTTGTCACCATGCGACATCGAACCATGGTTGACCATGATTGATTTCATATAGCACGGGTGGCCATGGTTGACCATGGTTAACCAAGATTGACTATGGTCAACAAAGGTTGACATTTGTTGACCATGGTTGACCATGAATGACCATGATTCAACATGATTAATATTTTAAAGCAAAGTGAATAATAAACCATGGTCCAATAATACTAAAACTCCAATGGATTATAAACCCTCGAGAACAACATTAAACCTAACACAACAATATAAACCCAAGGTATATAAACCCTGAGATAAATATTATAAACCCTTAAATAAACATGGTTGGCCATGGTTGACCATCGTCAATTTTCATATCGAGACAATCTTTGTCACAATGTGACATTGCACCATGCCTGACCATGGTTCAGCCCTGATATTAATAAACCCATGGGATTGATTTTATAAACCCAAGGAAACAATAAACCCACGAGATATATATACTAAAACCCTAAGGGATTATGAACCCTAGGCAATAACATTGAACCCAAGACATTAATATTATAAACCCAAGGTATATAAACCCTAAAATAAATATATAAACTCTCAAACAAACATGCCTAACTAATGTTGATTTTGATTTTGAGACAATATTTGTCACAAGGCAAAGTTGGACCATGGTTGACCACACTTGACCATGAATGATTTTCATGTCAAGACAATTTTTATCACAAAGCAATGTTGGGCCATGGTTGATTTTCATATCGAGACAATCTTTGTCACAATATGATGTTCGACCATACTTGACCATGATTAATTTTACAAAAAATGGTAGAAGATGGTTGACCATGATTGACCATGGTTAACCATGGTTGACCATGTTTCATAGTACGAACCCAAGGGATCAATAGTAAAAACCCAAGGGAGTAATATTAAACCCAAAGGGAACAATATTAAACCCTAGGAATAAACCTAAGCGAAAAATAAACCCAAAGGATTAATACTAAAACCCCAAGGGATTATGAACCCAACCAAATAATATTAAACCGAAGGGATTAATATTATAAACCCTAGGTACATATTTATAAGATAAATATTATAAAGCCTAAAATAAACATCATTGACCATGATTTCTTTTCATATTGAGAGAGCCCTTGTCACAATGAAACCTTCGAACATGGTAACTCATGTAGTGATCGTGATTTATTTTGATATCAAGACAATCTTCATCATAGTACAACATTGGACCAAGGTTGACCATGGTTGGTTTTCATGTTGAGACAATCTATGTCACAATGCAACGTTCGACCATGGCGGACCATTATTCACCATGGTTGACCATTATTGATTCTATACAACATAGTTCACTATGGATGATCATGCATGACCATGATTGGCCATGGCTAACCATGATCCATATTATAAACCCAAGCAAATAACAAACCTAAGGGAGCAATAGCAAAAAACGAAGGCATTATAAACAAAAGGGAATAATATTAAATCCAAGAGAATAATGTTATAAACCCAAGGTATATGAACCCTTAAAATACATGGTTGACCATCATTGACCATGGTCCATAATCATATTTACAAAATCCTTATCACAAAGCGATGTAGGACCATGGTTGACCATGCTTGAGCATGATTTATTTTCATATCAACACAATATTTGCGACAATGTGACGTTGTACCATGGTTTACCATGCTTTATTTTCATATTGAGACAATCTTTGTCAAGATGTGATGCATCACCATGCCTGACCATCATTAACCATGGTTGACCACAATTGATCATCAACCTTGCTTGGTCATTATTGACCACGGTCGACGATGATGGACACTACAAACCCAATAGAATAAAAAACTAAAAAAACAAATAAAGGAAATTGGATGGATTATAAACACACAGGGAAAATATTTAACCCAAGGGAATAATACTAAACCCTATCGAACAACATAAACCCAACACATATAAACCCTAAGAAAAATATTATAGACCACCTAATAAACATGCCAGTCAATGTATGGTCATATTTGATTTTCAATTTGATACAATCTTTTGCACAATGGGACGATGGACCATCGTCAACCATTAAGCCCAAACATTAATACAATAAACATAAAGAATATACAGACATTACAAACCATTAACATATTAATATAATACATTAATATTAATACATTATAAACCATTAATACATTAATATTAATACATTTTGAATCACTAATAAATTTTAAACCATTAACACATTAATATTAATACATTAATACTGTAAACCTCAAGAATATTTTATAAACCAAAGGCATCAATAAACCCAAGGGGTTGATACTAAAAACTCGACCAATTACAAACCCAAGAGAATAACATTAAACTAAAACATTGTTATCAAAGCGTAGGAAGAGAAGTGGAGAATTGAACAATTTGTATTGGCACAGAAGACAACGTCACAACCGAAAGTAAAAAAACACATCTAACTTGAAATCATTGGAATCTAAAAAGAACAACATGACATGAAATGTGAAGAACATTCATACTCAATTTTTTACATAACAACACCAATGACAAAAAAAACGATTTTACTAACATTAAAACCAAAAAAAAGATAATTTCAATTAAGAAATATTTTTTGGTGTCTTTACATCAACAAAATCCACTATGAAATTGAAATTTAAACACTTGTTCAGAAGGCATTTATTAAATAGCCTTTTCCAAAACACATCCAGATCGATGACAAAAGCAACATCAATTCAAATCAACAACATAATGATCACGACCCTTCACGCTTTCCAGTAAATCCCTTCTTTTTTCCTTCCTGGATCTCTTTGGTGCACATGCAACAAGTATTTCACATTTGATTTCATTTTATCTAAGACACAAATATGTTCATCAACAAAACTAGAATGGAAGCCAAGTTTTCTATCAAGCCTTTTCTGAATGTACGCAAGAAAATTTATTGCTCTAGCAATAACATTTACCGTTGAGGTGTAATAGATGACATCATTATTCTCCATATTTGCATTTCAAAGAGAAAAATATAATATTAAGATTAGCACACAAACATTTTCCATCAATTGTACGGACAGGAATATACCCTGGGCATTTACTATTAATATCCATAAGAACCACACAAATATTAAAAAACACCTTAATGATGAGCAATAGTTTTAGTACTCTTTAAGCACGCCAAACATGTAAAGAAAACGCCCACATGGGTGACACGTGACAAATGAAAGAGGTGGGTTGCAGGTGATTCCCTCCTTTATTCTAATAAAAGGTATGAGTAGCAGCAAAGGAGTCGAAGAATATGCCCACTTGAGTTTGTCACCCATTAGATTAGACGTACACTGTGTCTTCTAGTGGCGTGGTAGGTGTTCACGAAAATATAAAGTTATATACATGAAACTAGGCATTATTTTATCTGCGATATGCCATACCTTGGCCCCTTGAACTATGTGTAAAACAAAGTAGCCTAAAGCCTCTAGTATATCATGGCTATAGTCATACCCCACTTAGTATATTAAGCTTACGATTGAATTAGCAATCTCTGCACTAGAAGATTCAGTGCGTGAAGGGACCATGGAAGCCATTAACTCCCTGAAAGATAAAGTGTAGATTTGATGAGGAGGAATGGAGATTTGACGGGTTTAAAAGTTGGGTGGATAGGTGTAGAGATCAAGTTTGGATTATAGGAAGGTTTTTCTTAAAAGGTAGCCACATGTATGAGAGAAAGTTGATATGGAAATAGTGTAAGTCATTATTGTAAATTTATGATGTGTTGTTTTAAGAAGGTTTTGAAAATATAGGTTACATTTTATATATATAGATATATATAAATTTATTAACATGGTTTTTAAACTTAAAAAAAAAAAAAACTAAATGTGTGTTTTTAGAGAAATGCTAAAAAAATTATTTTGTGTAAGGTATCTATATCATTAATTTTATTATTACTTTTATAGTTTGTTTTCAATATTATTTTCCACTATGTATGGTTTTACTATTTTGTTTGCGCGGATTGGAAGATGAGACAGGGTGTGTCTTGGTCTTGACCTATGGGTTTGCAGTGAAAAATGCCATCGACTATCCCTTCCTTTAATTAACGATTTGAGAGATAAGTGTATATATAAACTAGCTGACATTGCAAATCCAAATCTTACTACTATTTGGGGGCAGGGTTGGCTCTCTACAAATGAGTTCAGTTTAGAGGGGGAGTATTAGGTCTTATGGTTGGAAAGCACGCAATCCATTTTTGATGGCCACACTAGATTGACTGATAGGCCTAACAAGTTGATTTGGAGTTCCCCCCCATTGGTTCTTACACTCCAAACTTGGGTTTCATCTTCCTTGTGGCAGATAGAGTGAATGTGGAGTAGAGGTGGTGGTGGTGGAAGGTAGTATGGAAAGATAAATTATTCATTTGGTGTCTCATGTTGAAAAAATATTGACTTGGGAGGTACTCCAGCGAAGGTTTTTATATGGGCTAGGTTGGTGTTCATTATGTCAAAACAATGAAGAAACTGTTGGCCATCTATTCATGAATTTCCCTTTCATTCAACAAGGATGGCGGGTATGTAGCTATGCGTTGTGTCACTTCATTCCTTGGATAAGGATGGATCTTGAGGCTGCCTGACTCTCTTGGAATAACAACCACAACAGTCACCCTTTTAAATCCCTTCCATTAATTATTTGTTGGGGCATCTGGTTATCAAGAAATAGAATGGTTTTTTGGATAAGATCTTGGTCCCTATACATATTGTTGATGAGGTGTTGGCTATGCTAAGCCACTTTCCATAAGAAAATAAGTTGTTTCCCCTAGAACGATCATTCCGGAAAGTATTGACACTTCAAAAGCATGGGCTTATTTTGATGGAGCCTCAATCAATAATGGCTAGAATTCTAGAGGAGGGTTTGTTTTATTTCTTTCTACATCTCATAGTTTCATAGTTAAGATGGGTTTGGGTCCTAGGACAAACAACAAAGTTGAACTCCTCGAATGCAAAAACTTGCTTCGGTTTACAAAAGAAAAAGGCTACTCACATCTACACATCTTCGGGGATTCCATGTTATCTATAAATTGGTTAAATGTCATTATTTCATGCAGGAATACCCCTCTTCTACCTATACTTGAGGAGATCTTTCACATTATTGACACTTACTCATGTTTTTCATGTTCTCATATTTATGGGGAGAGGAACCATGACATTGATTGCATGTCAAAGGATGGTCCCATTCTAGCAAAGGATTTTTGGGCAATAAAGGAACAAATTAATAAACAATTTTTTGAACAAACCCATCACCAATACAAGGTCCAAGTCGTTGTTCTGACTGATGATAGTGCACGAATCATTGGGCCTACTCTTATCTTACATTTACATATTTTTGTTTTTTTTTGTTTGGCAAGTTCAATGTTATCAACTCGCATTTTTATCTCACAATCCACATATATCAATTTATTTTGGGGCAATTTGGTTTTTACAAGCCAGTCCATGCCCAATGGTACATCTTTGGTTACAGTTATCTTGGGATTACCTGTTATTCTTTGGGTTATCATATTTTATGTAATCTCTATGCATCTCACATGGGCAGTACTACTCTTTTTTTTTATTTTTCTCATATATGTCAGATATGGCAGTGTTAATCATTTTATGCACAGAGATTTTGGTCTATTTTTTCTCAGGCGAGCCAAATATGTATAACAGTAATTGAAATTGCAAGAATACACTCATAGTAGTATCTGTACAAAATGTATCTTCAACATTTTATTGTGAATGAGATTATAGGTATCTTTTCTCAAAAAAAAAAAAGATTAGAACCCATAACCTCTTAAGAGGAAACACATACTCTTAACTATTAAGTCCACTCAAGCTATATTCTTATAACATATAACAGCACTAATTCTTACTCAGACTTTATTACAAAATTCTTAATAAATTTTATTTTATAATTTTGTACTCATGAAATTTTCCACTGGTCTCTATGTATATATCACAATACTTAGTAATGTTTAGAATCAATGCATATGGTTTACTATACACAAAAAGATAGGTTTTCAAATATTTTTCTGTCTCAAAAGAGAATATTATGTTACGACATTTACTCTAATAGCTAAGTTGGTCGAAATCAAATTTGTGACATTTGTATGGTATACTATACAAACAGAAAAATAGGTTTTCAAAGGTTTTTCTTTGTATGAAAAAGAATATTATGTTACAACATTCACTATAATAGTTAATTTGGTCGCAATCAGATTCATGGCATTTGTAGAAGTCTTTTTTATTAAAGATTTATAAAATTGCTATAAACAATATATAAGTTTAGAGATTTAGAAAAGGAAATATATAGAAATATATGTGTCAATCTTAATGGTTTTTAGCGATAAAAAACAAAACAAAACAAACAAACAAACAAACAAAACAAAAAACAAAAAACAAAAAAAATAATAAAACAAAGCAAAGCAAAACAAACCATCTAATAAATGCAATGATTAAATTCCTTTGTGCTTTAAAAAATGTCCAAAATTTTATAAATATTGTAAAATAGATTAAAAGAGAAACTTGTTATCCAAATCTCTATTTAAAGAAGTGGTGATGGTGTGTTAATTAACGTAATTTAAATCACTATTAAAAGAAATGGTGATTGTGTGGTGATTAGGTATATGTTCAAAGTAACATAATTTGAAGTAAAAGTTTGATTTGTTTTTAAATTTGAAAATAAAAATTTGACTCGTTTAAATTTAATAGGATTAATTAAATTTTTTAAAATTATTATTAAATATAAAATTATTTAAAATTTTATTATTATATCTTTAAGCACAAAGAATGGGGATTTATTTCAAAATTAATAAACAATAGTGAGAAGTTGAAAAAAACCACTTATTCCAAAAAAACAAAAAAATGAAAAAAACTTGATTCATATCATAAACACAATGCCACACTTAAAGTTTTATAACTAAATATTTATATGGAAAAAGGATAAGTATTGAATGAAAATTGAGATAACTCTAAGCTATGTAAATGTACTTTAAAATATGGTAATTTATATATGGAAAGGAAAATCATTTTTAACCTACGATATCTATTTTGAAGTATATTATTATTATTATTATTATTAAGCATGTTCTTCATGTTTTATTGGTCACAAGAAAAATTCAAAGGGCATGTTTTTTGTGACTTTATAAAACAATAAAAATAAAAAAAAAGAATTTTGTAGAGTGTTATTGTTCCTCCATGTTGCCAAGCCGACCCTCCAAGATGACAAGTTGACCTGCCTAAGAGTTGTGTCTCTTCACAATGGAAACAACTATATATTGGCACCAATTCCTCATCCTTTTGAAAACAATTCGGATCTCTTATGTGATGGGTAATTTGGGTCTGAGGCATGAATCCAAGGCTTGAAAAAGGAAAAACTCCAATGGCATCATCTATATCCATAATGTGAATTTCCAAGAAATATTTTATCTCTATAATACGAGGTCACTATGGCATGTTCCTCTGTGATGAGAAGACTCCTAAGGTTGCATTATCAAATACTTTGATACATATATATGAGTTCTCTAAGGAAACATTAAAGGCATACATATGAGTTTTCTACGATTTGTTTCTTCAATGAATATGGGCTACCTGAGATGTAACTACATAAGTATCTATGCAAGATTTTATCTATGTGTGATATGGATTGTAAGGACAAACATGGCATTTGTGTGACCGAACTTTTTGATGAAGTTATAGCAGAATTTGGAGGGTTGACTTAGCACTAGGATCACTTGTTTGTTTGACTTGGATTTCTCTTGTTGATGAAGGATCTATAAGGAAAGGATTGATGGGTTTTCCCCTTGTGGGTTTTTCACTGGCTTGGAGCCTAATTTTTGTGTCTCTTGTCTCTTTGTTTTCTAAACATTTGTATAATTGCTTGATGAAGAATGCTTAAATAGTAATAAGAAGACATTAAATATTCACAAGTAATTATCAAGTCTAGAAATTCTCTATTTCTCTATAATTTCAACATGGTATCAGAGTTAGGTTCAAGGATGTTGGAGAGAAAAAAATTCTCAAGAGACGTCAATTCGAAGTTTGGTGGCTTGATCATGGTTTGTGACTCCTATCCGAACCCTTTGGTGATTTAATCAAATTCTAAGGTACACATTCAAGCTTTGTGATGATAGTTCGTTGCATAAATCCAACTTTGTGGCCTACATCTGAAGTTGAGGCAGAAGTTTGAGATTTGTAGCATCTATCCAAAGTATGTCAAGAAGGTCTAAAATATATACTCTCATTGCTATTTGAAATTTGTTTCAGAAATATTTTTTCTGTGGTTTGTGAGAATAATTACTAGGTTGAGCCCTAGAGGAGTCTAGACAAAGACCTAGAAGAAAAATTCAAGACCTCTATTGTTAAGATCAAAAGCAAAGATATGTGACTTTTGCTCAAGGTTCAAATGGAATCTGAATTTTTGTGATAGTTTTTTATTAAAACATCTCTTAAATGTAGTCCAAATCACTTCAATACTTGATCTAAAGTTATGGTATTGATCCAAGTTTCCTTAAGTTCTTTAATAAATATCTTTTTATGATCAAATCCGAAGACATTGTGAAGAATTCAAAATTATATTGACTACAATACAAGTTTTCCGCTCTATCTCCATGATGATGACTACAATACAAGTTTGTAATTCTACATCTCTAAGACTTTTGTAGCATAATTTGAATTGAAGAAGTTAAAGATACAAATCAAGATGGCATGCCAAAATCCAATTGTACCTATGTGTTATTGTTTAAAACATAATTACGAACCAAGTGAATTTCGTAGATAGGTCAAATCTCTTCTCCCTATGGATCAAGGTTTGAGATATATTATTGTTACAACCACTGAAATAGGTTCATCATCTCTATAAATCCTAGCTACAATAAGCCATAATCCAAGTTTTTGAGGTGTGATTATCTTAGATCCAAGACCAAGCATCGTTGGAGAGTGTGTAACTACAACAAAAATTATGACATCCTATTAGCATCTAAATATGATCAAACTTTTGACAAGGATTGAAGTCTATTAGATATGATTAAGATGGATTGGAGATTATGGAGAAACTAAGCATCCTCTACAAATGATGTACGTGAACCAAGACAAAGAACATTATGAGTATTCCAAAGAAATATTTATGATCTACATCTTAGGTTGATGGTTGAAGGTACCTCTATTGGAGGAACATGATACATGTCAACTGAAGAAAAAGTCTTTGGAATATCCCTTTGAAAGATAGACTACAATAATAGATAAGGTAAGTTCAAAAGAGGTATGTATAATTCTTGTTCATTTCAAAGTTGTCTTGTAAAGTGTTTTGCATATAATGCTAAGTTATCTAGATCATGGTGAACTCACATGAGAAACAAGCTAATGAACTTGTGCAATTTTAAAAAATAGTGTCATATTATGAAAAGATCTATGTAAACATGTTAGAAATTGTTGATATACCATTGAAGTCTCTACTTGTATATAAAGACTAGGTTTTTATTATCAAGAAATGAAATATCATGCATAGTAGGCTTGTTAATAGTATCACTAGGGTTTTGCAACTAACTCTATAGTATGTTTGTAGAATTTCTAATTCCTAAATTACAAGTCTAGAATACTTTAGGATCTATGTTTTGTAAACCCTATCAAAGTTTGGACTAAGAAGAACCCTATAAACAAAACCCTATCTAATGGTTTCCACGGTAAGAAGTAGATATAGCCCTTAATGAGAACAAATTTGGTAAACAACTCCAATATTAAGAGGGAATTGACCTTCCTCAAAAGATAAGTACTCTACATCTCCTTGATTACTACGAATATTATTGTCTTTGTAATTTACCTTTTATTCTTTCATAGTCTTCTAATACAACTTGTAGGTCAAGATAAGAGCTATCTAAACTTAAGTAATAGATGGAAGAATTGGAAGAATGTAGCAAAGCACAAAGACTTCTATGAATCCTAACAGACGTAATTGAACAAGGAGAAAGAAGTTAAAAGTATGCATCCAAGAAGTCAATTAGATGGCAGCATGAAAGTAAGAAGTTCACTTACCTCATCTAGAAAAAGGGAGCTTTGATTTGTTTCCTGATATATCGAACTCAAGAAGACATCAATTAGGTTGATATTGTTAGAGATATTATCGATGGTTGGGAGTTAATATAATTTCTTGGAAAAGTGTAAAGCAGAAGGAAGAAGATGTAATGGCTTGTACAATCAGTTGTGAAGAAGTTTGACTCTACAAAATGTTGTGATGAATTATGTGATAACACATTGGACTCAAAAAACCAAGAAGATTGAAGCTCATTATGATGTAATACAGATAGGATCCAAGAAGCTATAATAGATCTACACAGAAGAACGGGTTGTTGATGCATTGGTGAAATTCCTTTTCAAGAAAGAGTATTTTTGGGACAAGCTTAAGCTTATGGTTATTTCTCCCTGTTTGAGAGGGAGTGAGGGTGGACATTGTATTCTCCATAGGTGGACATTTTATTATCCATGTGTCATGTACTATGGCTAGGACTAACATTCGTAAGTCTAGTAAAGGCACTGTTAAGGAGAATAGTGGATTGGATAAGCATATTGAACTAATATTCTTTGAGGATTTGTATTTTGACCAGAATAATCACCATAAGTCAAGTACTTAATCCAAGATAAGAATGTTCCTGAGGATCGATATTCCTAGTGTCAAATATTGTGAAAATGGATAAGAAAATAGTCTTGTGATGACATACTTGGTGAACAACCCAGTGGGGTATGTGCCTGAGAGGAAATGGTGTCCAAATTATGCTTCCCAGCATTCTGCTCTGATCTAATGGAGAGATAGAGCTTGCTAATAGAGGCCTTGCTATTTTGATAATGTTGGCTACGATAATGTAAATCATCATTGATGCTTATCAATCCAGATCCTTTCTTATAGAATTTATCAACCTAAGAATATCTCGATAATTCACTATGAATACCTCCCTAGTTAGGAGGGAGTGTTGAAATTGTAACTAGGTTCGGTCTTCATAGTTATTGTACTTGTACCAATATGTATTCCATGCAAAAAACATAAAGCAAAAAAAAAATATTATTATTATTATTATTATCAAGCATGTTCTTCATGCTTTATTGGTCAAAAGAAAAAGTCAAAGGGCATGTTGTTTGTGACCTTATAAAATTAAAAAAAAAAATGAATTTTGTAAATTGTCATGTGTTCCTCCATGTTACCAAGTCATCCCTCTAAGATGACAATTTGGCCTGCCCAAGAGTTGTGTCTCTTCACATATGGAAACAACTATATACTGACACAAATTCCTCATCATTTTGGTAATAATTTAGATCTCTTTTGTGATGGCTAATTCAGGTCTGAGGCATGAATCCAAGGCTTGAAAAGGGTGAAATTTCAGTGGCATCATCTATCTCCATAATGTGAATTTCCAAGAAATATTTTATCTCTGTAATGCAAAGTCACTATGGCATGTTCCTCTCTATGATGTGAAGACTCCTGAGGCTACAATACGAAATACTTTGAAGCATATATACAAGTTCTTTGAGGCAACAATAAATGCATACATTTGAGTTTTATGTGCATCGTTTCTTCTATGAATATGGGATACCTAAGATGCAACTACATCAGTGTTTATGCAAGCTTTTATCTATGTGTGACATGGGTTTTAAGCAAATACATATGGCATTTGTGTGACCAGACTCTTTGATGAAGTTAAAGTAGAATTTTGAGGGTTGAATTAGAACTTGGATCACTAGGTTGTTTGACTTGGATTTGTATTGTTGATGAAGGATCTATAAGGAAAGGATTGACAAGTTTTCCCCTTGTGGGTTTTTCCTTGGCTTGGGGCCTAATTCTTCTGTATATTATCTCTTTGTTTTCTGAACATTTGTATAATTACTTGATGAAGAACACTTGAATAATAATAAAAAGACATTAAATATTCACAAATAATTATCAAGTCTAAAAATTCTCTATTGTTCTTAAATTTCAACATTTGTTAGTAGGGAAAGTATGTGTAATTTATTATCTACTACTGTGATAAGGGATCCAATAGTTCTTAATAAATAAAATAGAAGAGGTTTCATAATAACATATTATGCTTAATCATGTACATCATTAGTATTGATCTCTCTACGTGTTTCAAATTTAGGGTTTTTATTAGACAATATTGTATGGAGGAATACAACTAAATGTATAATGCATGTTTTTATACTTAAATGCATGTTTTTTTTATTTGTTGATACATAACTTTTGGATATAAATTGTGTTTGAAAGAAACAATTGATCCTTTGGGGTGACTTTAGAATGTATTAAAAATATCTTAGTTAATTTTACTTGATGTTAAAGATGAAAGGAAACCTTTAACTGGATAATTTGTTAGCTTTAATCCATTCCTAGAGTTTTCAAGATATGATAAGTATCATTTGTAGATCTTAAATTTTGTTTTTCTCATTCTACAACATTAATAAAGAAATAGAATAGCTATGTAGATTCATTTTGGATCATCCTTCTTTACTTGGAAGGTTTTCTATTTATTTTTAAATTAGTTAATTATAAAAGACAATGATATAAATTCATTGTTTTTACCTGGATTAAAAGTTGTCCTTCGATTCTAAGTACCAATGTTCTTAGTGATACCTTCTATTTCTTCTTATTTTCATTTACAAAATCGTATCTTTTGATAATGATTATGTGTGTAACATGTGATAATTATATCTGTATCATGTCTCAAATCTTCAATAAAAGTTTAGCCTTATCCTTCTTTATCATCATCGACTCTTAAAGCTTCAATTTCTCTAAGTATATACCCATATAATAAGGTATGCATTGTAAATATCTAAGTCCATATCTTAAATTTTTAATTTTATTTTCTAAACTCCACAACATTACTTATTTAAAAGCCAACAATCTCAATTTCCTCTTTTTAAAATCTTTTAGACTATGTTTTAGTATTAGTATTTTACTTTTTTTTATTTTAACATTTTTAAATATATTTTATTTTATTTATTAATTTATATTTATAGACCTGTTTAAAAATATGACAGAACCCAAATTTTTTATTTTTTTTATTAAATAATAAATTTTTTATATTTTTTAAATTTCATTTTAATAATATATTGAATTATCATAGTATTATTAAATTTGGTTTTAATGAGAGAAAGTGTATCATTATATTTAAACAAAGATAAAGAAAAAGAAAAGAATTAATGTAATATACTAAAAAAAATAAACATAAATAAGTTTTTTTAATGCAATATACCTAAATTTGATTTATATTGAAAAAAATTAACACATAAACGCATCATTTAGTATTAAATGTAAGTCATTCCTTCTGAATGCTACATAAAGAATATGAGTTAGATGATGAATAAAGAAGTTAGGATATAGAGAATCAGACAGTGGCATGCATGAGAGGTTGACAGCACACATATGGAAATCAACAACACAAATGGTGTGAGAATGTTGGGACAACCAAACATCCATTTTGTTTGTAATTCGGTACCCTTATATGGAACCATCATAGATTGTCGATCTAGTGTAAATAAGCTAATATGGTTCTACGAAGCCGCCATGGTGAAATTGGTTGACCTTGTGCTTCTTAGGAAGCAATGCAGGGCATCTTGGTTTCAAATCCAGGTAAGGTATTTTTCCAGGAAGATATCATCAACACTTCTTCATATGAACAATATATGTTCAATCTATTTCAATTCTAATGGATCAAATCAATCTATAAAATACCGAGATCTCCAAAGGGTTCTTCCGGCAAAAGGGATTTGCAATTCAATAAAGTTGTTTGTTGTTTTCATTTTTTCTTCCCCTTTTCTATCCTCTTCATTCCCCATAAAATTTGAATCGATAACATCGAGTTTGAATAAGACCCATGTTTGAACTAAAACCCTTTTTAAGGCATTGGTCGAAGTTACTTTATTATGAATCAAATATATTGAAAAAATGTTAGCAAAACATTTTTTTATTTAATCATGAATTGCGATCCAAATCCATTAGTTGATCACAAGAAGAGTTCATATTATGAATTAGTACTAAAAGGACTGACATTGGTCTTGGAAGTTTCATTCTCTATACGATCAAAATATTATGTGGAAGGGATGAATGAATGGAAGAGTTTTCGGTCATTCTATTCAATATTTCCCTTCTTTGAGGATAAATTCATGCATTCAAATTATATATTAGATGCACGAATACTCTATTCTATTAATCCATAAATTTTGGTTTGAACCTTTCGTCATTGGATCTAAGATGATACTTCCTTGCACCTAATACAATTTGTTCTCTGCTTCATAGGATCTTTTTATCCAAGTGTAGGTAGTCTGGATATTCACAAACATGTCAATTTCACTAAGTCTCTGTCTAAGACAATGCCCAAATCATTACTCCTTTTGTGCAGATAGGAACTTACTCGACAAGGAATTTCGCTACCTTAGGCCATTATAGTTTGTTCGTCATTCACGAGGCTTTTCACTAGCTTCCCCATCTTCAGTCACCACTTCCTTACCTTTTTGACACCGGGCAGGTGTCATCCATACATGATTTTACAACTTTTTTGGAGACTTGATTTTTTTTGTTATATTTATGTCTCAAGCATGACCATTAAGAATGTGAAAGGGTAGTAGGAATGGTTGATACATTTTGGAAGGATCCTCTTTGGTTGATAGGTATTGTTATTGGTATTATCGTGATTGGTTTAATGAGGTGTCTTTTTCTATGGTTCATATTACATTAGGTTCATCCTTATAGTAGGGAATGCATTACTGTGGAAATAGTATGATAGACAATCTTTAAATGTAATCGATTCTAGTGGAATAATTAGATATTACGATACCCCAAAGGCTTCCAAGAAATATTATCATATATTCTATTCAATTTTCAAAAATTTCATTTAGATTCATTAATATTTAATTATTCAACAAGCTTTTGACAGTTGTTCAACTTTAGGAAGACCTAACTAAAAAAGTAAATTCTTGAGCTTAAGAGGCTTTTGGGCTGGTGGGCCCATAAAATTCACTGGGATAAATTGTATTGTTGAACCAAATGAAACAGCAAGCAATAAAACCAAAGATAGGTAGAGAAACTAAACTATAGGATAAATAAGCTTATCTAGACCATACGAATGCACGACAAGCCCATGTAAAAGGTTTGGTTAAGATATGTCAGATACCACTAAAGATACAAATGGAACCTAACCAACATGTCCTCCAATTACATCTTCTAGTTTTCCTAGGTAATGATCCATTCTTCTCCTCCAAAAGGAGATTTCAATAAATAACCAAATATAGCACTCGCCTTAAGAGTTGGATTTGTAATTTTTCTTACATCTCTACCACCGAGAGCCCAAGTATCATATACACCTGCAAAATACAAAGTTTTGAGCACTAAAATAAAAGCACCAATGCTTATAAATAATAAATAAAAATAATTTTTTTTAACGCAATATACCTACGTTTGATTTATATTGAAAAATATAACACATAAACACATGATTTATTATTAAATGTATACTTAAATAATATATTATATTCAAAAATTCTAAAGAAAAAGCTACATTGTATTTTCAGATTGTATAACTTTATAATATAAATGTTTCAGAATATTAAGCAAAATGGTGGTGATTCCCCCTTCAAGTATTACAGTATGGTGTCCCTCTGTTAAAACCCATTATGTTCATGTTTCTTCTCTGAATTCATGTAATCATAGCTTTTAGAAATATTTCAAGTTTCCTCACAAATTCATCTATATCAATATGTTAATGCATGTGCCTGTATGGGTCATTGAAATTATATCTTTAAAAGCTACTCTCCATGAATCATAGCATTCAATCCCTCTTTTATCCATTATTTCTACGTGTAACTCAAACAAGTGTAGAAATCCTAAATGCTTCAAGCTGTATGTGTTAAAGGTAGAATTCTTGAAGCTTTAAGCTCTATATGATGAGTTGTTTTTTCTTCTTGTCCTCTCCCATTGCTCTAATAAAGTTTATTAAACTGTAAGTCCTTGAACTACTCGGCCTCCACTATTTTATGCATATATTTATGGGATTTGTACATGTGAAGAAGTACCAGAAATCCATGCCTTACTCCCTTAGATGAATGAACCAACCCATTCTATCTTATTATATACATATAGAGTATATGTGAGGTCTCCATTTTACTGAGAATCGTTTGAGACCCTCAAATCTAGATGTTCCCAGGCACTGGCCTTGTAATCAATACAAGGTTCTCTCTGGGAGCTACAACATCTTCTGGCGTTGTTGTCGAGGAATGTATTGAAGGATTTTTCCTCTGGGATATGAAAACTTGAGCACTCTTTGTGTAGGTGAGCAAAGACGTTCTGATTGCATCCACATCACCTTGGCGACTCCACACACCCCATAATCATTTATCATCCTGGATTTTAAGAAGCTTCACACACACTCAAATACCTCTTAGTAGAAAGCCCCATTTGTATCTAACCCAGAGAAAATAATTTTCAGGAAAGTCTGGAAGGATAAAAATCCTGCTGCCTGCACTATCGTCTCATCAGTATTTGAAGCCTCCTCATCCAACTCTCAACTCCTTGTTACTTACTACTCAGGACCTCCTAAGACCCTTACATACGCTCCTTTCAGTCTAGCCACTCCTACCACTATGTTTTTGGCCCAAGCTCCTTAGGCAAACCTCAATCCCCCTCCATTAATCTAGATGGCTCTCCTAGGTTTTCTATTAAATAAATATGCCCCTCTAAATTTACCTTAGCCTCTAAGTGCTACGCCCCAAGACTACCTAAATCTTATGCCTAGGTTCAATGGGGAGGATAATAACACTACACAGAGACACATCAAAACCTTTTGTGCCTTTGTTGAAAAACTAAACGTGGAACAGTTGGATGTGGTCATGAGGCTTTTTGTACAATCCCTAGATGGAGAGGTAAGAAAATTATTTAAGGCCCTACCCAATGCCTCCATCACTACCTGGGAGGAACTTGAGAACTATTTCACACGGAAATGGGATGAAAAGAGAAATCATGAGTACCTCTTCATAGAGTTTAACGCTATAAAGAAGAAGCCAAAGGAGGATGTCTCAGATTTTATAAAGAGATTCAATAAACATTATAATAACATGTCGAGTGAGATAAAGCCTCCTTTAGCCATTGCTCGCGTGGCTTTTTTGGGAGCCTTTGAATCCAAATTTGGTTTCACTCTGAGGGAAAGGAAGTCTCTCACTCTAGATCAACTCCAAATCGATGCACTTGAAGTGGAAGCAAATTTCACCTCAGCAGGGGAGCCAAGAGGAAAGAAAGAATCTACTAAGAATAAAAGAGGGAAAGAAGAAGCATCCTCCTCGAGTCAAGCTAAAGAATCACCAGACTTGAAGTTGGATGAGCTGGAAAGACTCATCAGGAGTTTATCGCAGAAGGTTGGAAAGCTTGAAATTGAGAACAAGAACCTCTCCAAACGGAATGCTCAAGTCAACAATCAGGGTTACAACCCACATTATAGAAGGCCTCCACTGCAAATGCTTCCAAGGGAGAGAAAGGAACATCATGACCAGATCCCTCGTCCTCTATATTTAGAAGATGATCCCGATGAACAATTGTTGAATACACACGAGATACAGGGGAACTTGTATTCTTCCTTCTCCGAAGAAGAACATGAGAATATGGCTCACCAGGAGGCCAGTCAAGATAGAGAAGCAGTAACAGATGAGGAATATATAGAATATTATTGCAAACATTTTGCAAATTTCATGCAAACATAACCACAACGAAAGCATGATCTAAGATATTTGAAGAATGGTCAAGAGAACTAGAACAACAAGAGGGAACTCCTCCCCAAGTTATTCCTTCAGTACCATACAAAGGGAAAGGTAAGATAAATCATGACCCTTCCAAGATAAAAGTTTCCACAAATAAGGAAAGCAATGGTTCAGAGGGAAACACAGAAAAGGAGGCGCACGTTCTGCTAAAAACTGCCAGTTGTAAGGAAGAAGGAACAGAGCCAGGAGGTATAGAAAAATTCCAACCCGCCTTCAATCTTTAGAAGGAGCTTGAATAGGTAAAAATTATTGTTCCTCTTACTGAGCTTCTAAAGCAGCCTACTTATAAAGCTTAAGTCTCTCAATTCATCCATCCATCCACCTAAGCACCAACCCATGACAGTTTGAACCTCCAAGAGGAGAGGCCAATGGTTGTTTTTTGGATGCATGTGGAAGAAATTGATCCTTCTATCACACCCTTATATGTGACTCTAGTAATATATGACCTCTTATTGCATAATTACATGCTGGATTTTGGAGCCTCACGCAACCTCATGCCCCTGGCAGTGATGGAACAATTGGGCTTGTAGATCACCTGGCCCTACAAGGACCTGTACTCCTTTGACTCTAAGAGGGTCAAATTCTTAGGAACAATAGAGGATCTAGTGGTAAACCTAGCTCAGATCCCTGTGAAGAGCGTGGTAATGAACATAGTAGTGGCTGACATTTCCCCTCCGTTTGGCATGCTCCTATCAAAATCTTGGGGTTCCAAGATGGGGGGCTCTATCAAGTTAGATCTGACTTATGCCACCATTCCCACTTATGGAGGCAAGAAAAGGAGGTTGTACAGAGAATCCATGTTTTTGAAAACTATGACCCCAGATAAAGGCTCAGAAAACTCCCGAGTGCATGGGAAATGGAGTTGGAATATTGTTGGTATCTCCGGAGGGCAGCCTGATACCCCTCTCATTCAATCTGAAATTTGAGGCAATCAATAACGTGGATGAGTACAAATTATTTCTCCTCGGGTTACAAACGAAAAAGAAAAAAGTATTGAATGCCTAATGGTCTATGGAGACTCTGAGCTAGTTGTATGGCAGATCATAAATCAATTCCAAGCCAAACACCATAGATTGAGGACTTACCGAAATGAAGTGTAGGATCTAATTGATAATTTCTTCCTGGCCTTTAATATCCAATTTCTGCCAGGGAAGGAAACATAATGGCTGACTCCCTTGTTGTAGCTGCAAGTAGTTTTAAGCCCCCTCAAAATCCGCTCCTTATGTATGAGGTAGAATTCAGATACAAACCATCAATACCTGACAATGTCAAGCACCGATAGGTTTTCAAGATGACGAGAAGGTGAAAAGATTCATAGAATTCGTTGGGGAGTTCATCCACTCCACCATCGATCAAGAAGAAGAAGAAACAGATCAAGAAGCCATGTCGTGGAAAGACACAGTGGCTAGCACAAAATTTTGCAACTGAAAGGGAATACCATCCCTTGCGAACTGGTCCCACTGGAAAGGATTTTTAATAAGGATTACATATTCTCCAAACCAATGGCCCTAGAGATAGATGATCAAGTAGAAGACTGCAACATCGGCTCAGAGGAGGAACCCCAGATGATCAGGCTATCAGAAGGAATCCCCTTGCAATACAGACAAAGGTATTTAAATCTATTCAAAATCTGCAAGGATATATTTGCTTGGTCTTATGAGGATTTGAAACCATTTGATACTAACAACATTCGGCATAAGATTCCTTTGAAGAGTGGAATAAAGCCATGTAAATAGAAACTCAAGTAGATAAATCCACTCTTACTCCCCTCCATTGAAAAAGAGGTGAGAAAGTTGTTACAGGAAAAGATCATAATGCCTTTAAGGTACTCTGAGTGGGTGGCCAACCTAGTCCATGTCCAAAAAAAGAGCATAGAAATAAGGTTGTGTTTATATTTTCATAATCTAAACAAGGCATCGCTAAAAGATAACTACCTGCTGCCTAAGATGAACTATATATTGCAGAAGGTTGTTGGCTCAGCCAGAATGTCCACGATGGATGGGTTTTCTGGTTACAACTAGGTGGCATCCCACCCTAATGATCAAAAGAAAACCACTTTCACCACCCCATGGGGAACATTCATGTACGCTCGCATGCCCTTCGGTCTTATTAATGTAAGGGCCACATTTCAGAGAGCCATGGACATAGCTTTTGTAGGGGAGCAAGACAAATTCATGGTGGTTTAATTAGATGATATCACAGTCTTTTCTAAGACTAATGAAGAACACATCCTCCACTTAAAGCTCACCTTTTAGAAATGTCGGAGGTATGTTCTTTCTTTAAATCCGAAGAAATCCAAGTTCGCCCTCAGTGAGGGGAAGCTACTAGGGCATATAGTAGTGCAGGAAGGTGTGAGGATCGATCCTAAATGAGTCGAAGCCATCAGTCGTATTCCTCTGCCCAGGAATAAAAAAGAGGTCCAAGCCTTTTTGGGTAGAATAATTTTCTTAAGGAGGTCCATACCCAACTACGCAGAAATTGTCAAGGATATTACGAACATGCTTAAGAAACAAAATGAATTCAAGCTGCCCCCAAAGCTTCTTTCATTAGAATTAAAGAAGCTTTGGTTGAAGCCCCGGTACTAGTCAACCACAACTATTTAGTACCTTTCTACATATATTCTTTCACCTCTCCACATACTATTGTTGCAGTGCTGCTACAGAAAAATAAAGAGGGTTATGAACAACCCATCGCCTTCTTCAGCCAAGTCCTAAGGGATGTTGAGCTGAAATATAACATATTGGAGAAACAAGCCTGTGCACTAGCCAAGGCTTTGAAGGCATTTCGTATGTATGTGCTACAATCAGAAATCACATTGCTTGTCCCAATGACAACAATCAAGGACATCCTAGTGCAAGGAGATAGCAAAGGAAAGAGGGGTAGGTGGATAACTAAGATACAAGAATATGAGCTAGACATAAAGCCTACCAAGATCATAAAAGGCCAGGGGTTGGCCAAGGACTTATCCAATCTAATTTCCAAGCTTTAGGGATAAACCTAATCACAGAGGAAGGAAGACCAGAGGATCATCATAGTGGGATTAAAACATCTGAGAAGAAAATCTATGCCAAATATGAGGGATCACCTTCGTATAAGAAAATCTTCACTATCTCTTATTCCTGAGGTGCCTGTTGGGGCTGGATAAATCCAAATACTGAAGTCTGAGATTGCAAGTGAAAAAATATATCATATCCAATGGTCTACTCTACTGGAAGGACCTGGTGGGGGTATTGCTGCTATGTTTGGTAGATGGAAAAACCCATAAGGTGATAGAGGATTTTCACGAAGGATTTTATGGAGGACACTACAGCTGGAAGACCACATCATATAAAATTCTTAAGGCAGGGTTCTATTGGCCTACGTTGTTTGGGAATGTTCATTCCCAGGTCAGGTCATGTCAAAAGTGCCAAGTGTTTATTGAGAGGCAAAAAATTTCTCCTCTCCTCCTAATTCTAGTACATGTGGAAGAACCTTTCAGAGAGTGGGGACTAGATTTCATAGGAGAAATAAACCCACCATCTAGTGGTTAACACAAGTGGATATTGACGTCCATGAATTATTTCACCAAGTGGGTAGAGGTCATCCCATCCATAAATGCTACAAATGCAGTGGTAATCAAATTTATGGAGGAGAACATACTATATCTCTTTGGTTGTCCCTTCAAAATTATCATTGTTAAGGCTCAGGTCTTAAAATATTTCAAGTTCACCAGTTTCTGCCATAAATTCAATATCATCATTGGGCACTCTACTACCTACTATCCTCAAGGTAATGGCTTCGATGAGTCCTCAAATAAAACTGTGGTGAGGGTGTTGAAAAATACCATCACCGAAAATCAAAGGAACTGGGACTCCCAACTGAAGCTTTCCTTATGAGCCAACTGGGTAACTCCTAAATTATCCACAGGGAAATCGCCTTTTGAGCTAGTGTATGGTAAGGTTGCAGTCTTCTCGATCCAATTAGCGATGTCGATGCCGAAGTTACTACAAGAAGCAGAAGAAGAGCCAAGTGCCTTAACACGAAGGATAAATAAGCTAGTCGAGCTTCATGAGAACAGAGATTTGGTGGGGTCCAAATTGTCAAATTACCAACAAAGGATGAAATCCTTGTTTGACAAGAAGGCCAAGAATGGACCTCTTCAACTAGCAGATCTAGTTCCTTGATGGGATGTCCAACGGGAAGACAAAGGAAAACATGGAAAATTCGAACTGCTATGGTTCAACCCTTCCAAGATTGTAGAAGAGAGAGTAAATAACACATACATGCTTGAAAATCTAGATGGTGAATTTTTGGAACTGTCGATAAATGCTCAGTTCCTCAAACTCTATTTCCAAAACTAGAGGTACTTGTCCTGCACTCATTGTAAATATCGGTGTGTGCATTGTAATTGTTATATGAAACTTTTAGTTTATGTTAAAAGGTCCATTTTCACAGAATTATAGTTTGTTTAGAAATGACTCCATGCCCAATGGAAGGAAAGCTACTGGTCTGCAGATTATAAGCACCTTGCCAGCAAGGCACTGTCCCCAGTTGGAGCCAATGTTGTCACTCACTGCATTATGAGTTTTCAGTTGATCAAATTTACCAAAGAGAAATAAATTTTGAAGCCATATTCTAGGACATAGGAGCACTCAAAGCCAAATCGGAACCTCTCCATTGCATAGTCCTCGAAACAATATTTCCAACGATATATGGAAGTCCAAAAATGGACTCCTGGATTAGAAATTAGAGCAGAGTGAAGATACCCTTCCAAAGAGAAAATACAATGGAAAAATGGCTAAGGGTCAAGCCATCGCAAATCGCAAATCAGGGCTCTTCTGAGGCAGTGGTAGAGGTAGACAGCAAAATATGCAATCCGCTGATCATCGATATCATGAATCGTAGATCGACGGGTCTAAGGCATGGAAAATTAGCAAATCATGATCGGTCGATCCCATGTATATTGCAATCGGCAATCGACATCTACAATGGATCACCCTTAAGGGAATGACGAGAGGGATACATCGATAACACAAAAATAACCGAGATTCGAGCCTGTAGTGTTAAGTCGCCAAGGAAGGCCGAAAACATTTAACAAAGGAAACAGACACAAAAATAGGGATGGGTGAGCCTTTTTCTCCCTCCTCCAGGGGGGCACGTGGCGGAATACCATTGGTCCTTATAAATGACATGGCAATTGATGTCATCATGATGTGGCAGTACGAAGATGATGTGGCAGTATGGAGGATACGTGACACACAGATTTGGCATTTTTAGGGGTCCTAAGGGGGCATTTTCGAGTGACACATATCACCACTCATAGGGTGAAACATGGCGGTGATTATGTCACCCATCACAAATCAACGATCGACGATTGCGCAAGGCAAGGTCCCTCCTCCACCAAAGTCCTCTCCAATTCGCAACTGCGATATGCGAAGATCCTCCTAGACGTGATATTTTATGCGTTATATCTCATGCGTATTTCGCGTCCAGACTGTCGATCAGTGCTATGAAAGGAGGTAAAGGGGTCTCTCTCTCTTGTATGGTGATTGTGATACCCTTGGTGGGCCCAACCCCGCAGATCGGTGATCGCAAGGGTCAAAAGGAAATATCAATGGCAAACATAAAAAATTGCCGAAGTGCGAGATTTCATGTATTAAAGGAAAAAGACCCCCAGACAGGCTTTTAAAGGCTCTAGCACCTTCGGGCTAAGCACCTAGTTCAAGACCCCAGTCATATGAAGAATATTACAGAAAGGGGCCAAAGCAAAGGGGCCTAAAGGGGATCAAGACTCGCATGTTTCGCAATGTTTTATTGATAGGGCTAGCATCGGAAAGTCCTCCATATTACACCATGAGCGCATCACCAGGCATATCAGGGCGCCAATAGTGCAGTGCAAGACTTTAAAGGTATGATGGGTCGGCAGCTATGGCTTTTAAGAAAACAGGCGGTGCATTCAAACTTGGCATGGGATGATCTAGAAAGGTCCATTGTGACACAAAACCATGGCCGATGCTAACAAGAGTAAAAAGGGACTTAGTAGCTTGGGAGGTTTTAATTACCCGACAGGGTCTCCCATACAGAGGGGAAACAAGGTACCGCCTAGGGGTCCTATGCTCCACTACTATAGTGTGAAAATGATAGCACCCACTCCCAACTTTAAAAGATGAATGGTTCAAGCAATAAAGGCAGAAGCAATGGGAGTTGGTTAAGCAGAACAAGAGACCATACCACGAGAAAATTACAGCCTTAAGCAGAAGTGAGCACAAAGATATTTTGCTGACATTCTTATGTGTTTGATTGATTTGTTATCCTGTAAGGTGTCTCCCTTTAACGAGGCGATTATTTTTTGTAATGCTTTTGGGCCATATGTGTTTTAACCCCATACAGAAATTACCTGCATACAAATTCTAAAACACAGAAAATAAACAATGCGAGATCATAACACATAAAACACATATACACAGAGATTTTCCCCTAGATCCCAAAACCAAGACTACCGGCTTGATTTTTCATTATGTTCCTTTCAATGTTACAATACATATTTATACATGCTGAAGCATCCAATACCATGGACCGAAAACCATCGCGTCCAAAAAACATGTGCAAAA
>APFE030020499.1:30115-64323 GCA_000404065.3 Pinus taeda | reverse complement strand
TATAAATATGTATTGTAACATTGAAGGGAACATAATGAAAAATCAAGTTGGTAGTCCCGGTTTTGAGATCCAGGGGTGGGAAATCTCTGTGTATATGTGTTTTATGTGTTATGCTCTCGCATTTTTATTTTTCTTGTGATTTAGAATTCGTATGCAGGTAATTTATGTACAGGGTTAAAAACTACAAGAGGGGGGGGGTGAAGCCCCCCCTTCGTTGCACCAATTGCGCAGCGGGGGCAGCAGCCCCCCCTGTCTGAGGGGTTTGAGGGGGGCGGGTAGAGCCCCTCTACGGGGTCTGGGGCAGCGCCCCGAGAAATTTTTTTTTGGACCCTATATTAGGTTGGGCGAACCTACTTATGGTTTTTGGTCCATGGTTTTGGACGCGATGGTTTTCAGTCCATGGTATTGGATGCTTCGACATGTATAAATATGTATTGTAACATTGAAGGGAACATAATGAAAAATCAAGTTGGTAGTCCCGGTTTTGAGATCCAGGGGAAAATCTCTGTGCATATGTGTTTTGTGTGTTATGCTCTCGCATTGTTTATTTTTCTGTGATTTAGAATTTGTATGCAGGTAATTTCTGTACGGGGTTAAAACCTACAAATGCTAGCCCTCGATCAAAATGCAGGGATGGTGTGCACTGGATTTCAGGGGCACAAATGAGGTTGAGGTGGAATGGAGTTAGAAAGGGGTCGCAGGCAGTTGATTTGTTACAATATTGGAGGGCCCCGAAATTATGCCCATGATTGTACAAATCCGACAAAACCATCATGCTTATACTATACCCAGTTTGATCATGAGATAGAGGACTATCCCACACTGATAGCAAGGCTACATGATAAAGGAACACTCCAACTTCCCCTGACTTAGAACCTGTAAATGATGAGATTTGAGCCGCATGAGGAAGACCCGAATGTAAATATTTTTCTCCAAAGAAGTATCATGATAGGATATGACAAGGGAAAGCACCCTGAAGAGAGTGCCTAGGTTTTTAAGGCTCCAATAAAGAAACCATAATTTGATTTGGAGCATGCTAAGGAGACATTCATGGAAGCTAAGAAGAGCTTCACCGAGGCCTCCACTTCAGGTAGTAAAGACAAACTGGAACCAGAAATGGACCCATCAATGCTCACTACTTTTTTGGAGACATGCATGAAGCTGTTGCGTGACAAAAAGGCTATGAAGGGGCTACAAGAACTCAACACTAGATGTGCTGGGACTGTGCCAGGACAACCACATGTAGTCTGGAAGCTTAGGAAGCACACAATGTGAATAGGGAGAGAGATGTGATTGACCACACAGATAAGAGAATATGAAATAGATCAAGTGATTTTGGATTTAGGATCGAACATGAACATCCTACCAAAGTAAACATGGGAGTGCATGGGCAGGCCCACGTTTCAATGGTCTCCTATTCAATTGTGTGAATGGCGAACCAGAAAAAGATCCTACCCATGGGAAGATTGCAGGGAATAACAATGGATATCGAAGGTGCGAGCGCGTTGGAAGATTTCGAAGTGATAAAGATTTTTAATGACATCAATCCCTATCCCACGCCACTGGGACTAGATTGGGCCGCTGACATGAATGGGGTGATAAATCTAAAGAAGCACAAGATGATTTTTGAGAAAAATTCACTGTGTGTAATGGTACCTTTAGACCCTGCGGAAGGATCGTGCTACATAGAGCCAGTGCGCGACTATGATAGTGATGATTATCTAGAATGTATTTACAAGATAACCACATGGGAGTAGGACTAGGTAAATCTAACAGCGGATGGCAGGATTTTGTGGGAGCGCGAAAGCTCCTGCACCTCAGATTCATACGAGGAGATAAAACAATGGCATAGTCGATTACATGAGGTAACCATGCTCAACTACAACATGAAGACAAGGTCACTATGCTATGTGGCAACAGAGGTAAGGGACCTACCTATGTATGGTGGGTTGAGAGAAGTGGATGATTTCATGAACGAATTTGAAAGAGAGGTGTTGGAATAGCAGTGGTTCGATTCTATGAAATGGGTACTGCACGCTACGCCTACAAAGTGGTGGGGTATGCACTAGCAGAATTTTGAGGATTGACATGAATGTAAAATGATGATGCACCTACAATTTGGGAAAAATCAGATGCAACTAACAAACAAATATGATGGATGGGATGATCCACGTGCTGACCTCGTGAAATGGACCAAGGTCTACGGGGAAGAGCCACAACCTAAGTGGGTGCACCTATTCTGTTGTACCCTGGATATCATACCCATGAATTGGTATACTGAGACGGAGCTTCACCATGGCACGAGCGAATGGGATATCTTACATGAAGGATTCTTGTTAGCCTTCATGTTTGAGGATCGTTGGTGGGATACTGTTGATGATGCGCTACAAGCAGTAAAAGAAACTATCTTCAAAATACTCCAGGAGCCAAAGGAAGTGCTTCAGTTGGAATGGGAGACCCAACTGAGTTGCACGCTGGAGTGTTACAATGTAAACATTGAGGAGGAACAGTTCTTGGCAGGTTTTCATTAGCAAGTACAAAAGAAGCACGAAAATTCTTGGCATGATCGCCATATTAAGTTGTGCACCTTCAAGGTGAATGACTTAGTGCTACTGTATGATAGTAAGTTTGAAACATTCCTGGGAAATTTCAAAATGCATTGGCTGGGATCATACGTGGTTAAGGAGGTAACCAACAGAGGCATAGTATAGCTAGTCAAACTAAATGGAGAACCTTTCCCAGGAAAAGTAAATGGCAGCCGCTTGAAGCCCTACATAGGTGGCCTGACTATTTAACTAACTAGCGAAAGCACATTCTTTGTGCTCCAAGGATCTAGAAAGAGGCACAAAACTATAAACAACTGCAATGGATACCAGCACAGATGTAGAGAAGCAACTCGGACACAGAGGTCTCGAAACAGTGTATGTAGCAGCTCCAATAAGCACCAGCTTAGTACACTATTGTTCTCTGCGTAGTTCGAGAACAGCTGGAGGGACTCCGAGAAAAGATCGCTACGCTGACCGAGTGACTTGAGGGTGAGTCATGATGTTTGTGTTGAGGGCTTGTTGGGCATGGAATCCCCCCCAAGGCATGTTTTGGGGCTCAAAGCCCAAGCTTTGACCGAATTTTGTTGTAAAGCTCTGTGAATTGCGGGTGTGGGGCACAAAAGTATGATAGAGTCATAGGGTTGTCCGCCCTAGTTTTGTTGTATAAATAGAGTGAGGCTCTAAGTGTAAAAGATAACTAATGAATAATAGATAAAAATAGAGAAGAATAACAATTCTAAGTGAACAAGTCACAAGTCTAAAGTGCACCTTTGGGTCGTAGAGTAGTAGAAGGCTTTGCAACTGAGTGCGCAAAGGCCAAGTAGTCCACAGTTGAGTACACGGACCCCTGCAGCTAAGTGCGTAGGGTGGAGTCGAGTCTGTAACCAAGGAAGGAATTAATAAAGAAAAGTTTTATCATAATTCTATGTATCTATTCTTGGGTTAATGCATGTTTGATCTAATTTGCAAATATATTTTTTATCTACTACGCACACCTGTATGAATGGTTTATGTTGTTAAGTATAATGTAAATCACATAAGTAGGCTAAAATAATCATCTAACATTGGAATACCAGTATGGACTTGGGTAATAACGTAGAAGTGCAACATTTGGCCCCTGAATAGGGCTGCACAAAGGAAAACAATGGCAGTGGAGAGAAGTACTTGAACGAACTATGGCATATAAGTATGGGACGCTTGAATCATGGGGCATTAAGGATGCTCAAGGAAATTGTTACGAGGGTTTTGGTGCTTACTACCAAGCATGATGATACATGTAGAGGTGGTGTACTAGGAAAGCATGCCAAAGTGGCTTATTCTAGAAGAAACCATAGAGCTCAAAGTGTATTGGTTTTAATATACTCAGATATCTGTAGTCCAATGTCTAGAAGGGTCATCAGTGGTGTTGTGTATTTTTTCACCTTCATAGATGGCCATTCTAGGAAAGATTGGATTTATTTCTTAAGAACCAAGGATGAAGTCTTTCATCGTTTAAGGAGTTTAAGGCTATAGTAGAAAACCTAACAAGAAGGAAGACCAAAATACTGCACTCAGATAATGGTGTGGAATACATGGATACAAACTTCATAGATTTATGCACAGGAGAAGGGATCATAAGGGGATGGACATCACCTTATAATCTAGAGTAGAATGAAGTCGCAAAAACGAAGAACAAAACTATTGTTGCAGTGGCAAAGGCGATGTTATATGATCACAATCTACCCAATTTTTTATGAGCAGAAGCATGCAACATGACTATATACATTCAGAATAGGACCCCTCACATGGATTTAAGAAAGAAGACGCAGAAGGGTACTTTTACGAAAAATAAGCCAAAAGTGAGTCACCTCAGGATATTTGGAAGTGGGGCTTATTGTCATACTCCAGATGAGAAGTGCCGGAAGTTGGAGTAGACAACTGAAGTTAGATATCTCATGGGTTACAATGACACTTTAAAATTATACTAAATCTACATTCCAAGTAGTACGATGATTGTAGTAAGGCGGGATGTAAATTTCATGGAAGATAGAGCTTTCAAGAAATATCGAGAGATGCCTTTTGAAGAATGGGGTGCGGAGGCTCCTCTTGTCTAGAAATAGGAAACAAATCTAGCAAGAAGACAGGTATCTGGTTCAAGCACTGTAACGAGTAATAACATCTCCTCAATAGAAGAGGAGCAAGGAGTGCCTCAACAAGTACAACAACTAGAAGAAGAACAGACGGAATCTCCCATCACCAGTGGAAGGACTAGTCGAGAAGTATGACAAACTCTAAGGGACGCAGAAGAATTTGTTGGGGATCCTAGAGCCAAGAAAAGACAACGAGACAACCTGACAGGTACCAAACATTGGTAGCTCAAGTCAAAGAACCCTCTAGTTTTCATGAACCCATACAACACTAGGCGTGGGTGGATGCCATGGTAGAGGAGTATAGTTCCATTATGAGAAATTATGTCTGGAAAATTGTACGAGGAACAAAGAACAGATCAGTTGTGGGTTCAAGATGGATCTACAAGATCAAGTAAGCTACAAATGGTAGCGTAGAAAAGTATAAGGCTAGGTTTGTCATGAAAGGATATGTGAAAAAGGAAGGAATAGATTATGAAGACACCTTTGCCCTAGCAGCTTGATATACATCTATCAGATCCATTATATCCCTTGCAGCACAGATGGGATGGGAGATTCACCAAATGGATGTTAAGACAATGTTCTTGAATGGGGTGATAGAAGAAGAGGTATATATTGAACAACTGGAAGGTTTCGAAACACATGAAAAGAGAACTCATGTGTATAGATTGAAGAAAGCCTTGAATGGGTCGAAACAAGCACCCAAAGCTTGGTATGGTCAAATTGGCAACTACTTATAGTAGTTGGGATTCATCAAGATCGATGCGAATCCCAATCTTTATTACATGTTAGTAGAAGATGAGCCGTTAATTATGGTATTATATGTGGATCATCTATTTTTGACAAGATCATCTAGACTCATAGAGGATTGCAAGAAGAATTTGGAAACAAAATTCAACATGAAGGATTTGGGGCTAATGCACTATTTTCTAGGATTGGGAGTTTGGCAACAGGATGGTGAGATCTTCCTTGGCCAAGGTATATATGCAGCATAAATTCTAAAAGATTCATAATGCAGGATTGTCGACCTATGGCTATGCCTATGATTACCAATTGGAAGAAAATAGATGCATCTGGAGACAAGGAAGTGGACCCCACCTTACACAGACATCTCATTGGGTTGCTTATATATTTCGTGAAAACCACGCGAGACATATGTCATGCTATCAACACCCTTAGTCAGTTCATGGTGGAACCAAAAATGGCACACTAGGCAGCAACAAAGAGAATTATCAGGTGTGTGTGGTCATTAATCAATTTTGGATTAAGATACACCAAGGGTGATGATATCAAACTGAGTGATTCACTAAAGTAGATTGGGTAGGAAGTTTAGTAGACAGGAAAAGTACCTCTGGGTATTGCTTTAGTATTGGATCTGGGATGACCTCCTGGTGCAGTAAGAAGCAGAAGTCTACAGTACTGAGCTCAGTTGAAGCTGAATATATGGGAGCTAGCACAACTATATGTGAAGATATATTTCTCAAGAAACTATTTGTAAATCTATTTAGGAAGAGGATGGAAGTGACAAGAATATTCTATGATAATCAAAGTTGTATCAAGCTCTCTGAAAATCCAGTATTTCATGATCACTCCAAGCACAATGATATTTGGTGTCACTTTGTCAGGGACTGTGTTCAGTGTGGGGCTATACAGTTGGAGTATACTCCCATAGGAAATCAGGGAGCAGATGTACTCACCAAGGCTCTAGGAAGAACAAAGTCTGTTCAATTCCGAGAATAGATGGGTATGTTGGAAAATCCCTTTTAATATTGTGATGCAACATTTGAGAGGGAGCTGTATTACAGATGCAGTAGTGGCAGTGGTAGTTTCATGGGCAACAGTACAGTAGCAACAACAACAACACAATCTTGGTGGCAACAACAATGCAGAAAGGAGATGCTTCAGAAACAGAGTTGCATGCAGTTGGACATTGTTGCTAGAGCACTTTCCTCACTAAGAGGGAGTGTTAGTTTTTCATAGCATCGGATGTGATCAAGCCATGAAAATTGGTGGAGAGAGTAAGGCACACAAGTTCTATAGAACCTAGAAACTATTTCATGAGATTCCACCCGGATTGTATTTTATTAAAATAATTAATATTTTTAATAGGGTTCCTAAGTCTAAACATAGGAAAATTAAAGTATTAATGGGTATTAATCAAAATATGGGTGAGAATGTTCTAGAAAGTGGATCAAGTAAAGTTTTAATATTAGCAGTTGATTAGAGGCTTAATATCAGCTGTTGAAGTCTCAATGAGAAAAGTATAAGAAGAAGGCTTGGGGTTCATTCCAAAATACACAAAGAGTTAATCAATCATTTCAATATTCCTAGGGCATGGTTGGCTAAGGAATTAAAAACAATGATCAAGCAGTGAGGATCAGAGGTGGCATGGGAAGGAAGTGATTTCCTATTCCAGTGAATATAATTTAGAGAAGACAGTGAAGGATCAGAGAGGAAATATAGTACCAAGGAGGGGTAGCGCAACAACTGGAGGAGATTGACGCACAACTACTTGGGGAATAACAAATCAGTATCAGAAATCATTGTGGGTGATTGTAAGAAGAAATATCGATTTCTCATCAACAGACGCAACAATAACAAGGTTGATGCAGTTAGATGGAGTCTCCACATAAAAGCCACGCAATGACTATGTAGGCTCACACAGAGACTGTGCAGCCAGTCATCCAGAAGTTGGGGCCAGTGAAAAATATCCAGATTCAGTGTGAGAAAATTATCACTATCTTTCTATCAATTATCTTCTATGAGTGGATTTCCGTTTCTATTGGGCATCCAATTTGAATTCAGAAATGTACTACCAATAATAGAAGCACTCAGATCTATTACACCGATTTTCCCGCATTGGATTTGTTTTGGGAACTTTTGCCCAAAAACAAGTGTGTCAATGTGATTGTTCATGTGCTAGTGTTCCTCATACTTTTCTCATAATTTGTGAAGTCTGCATCTGAATTTATTTTGATTCTTAATAAATCTTTGGTAGATGACTCATTATTGTAAATAAGTAGGAGAGATAAATCAATCGCTGCAGCATAATTTTCACATTCATCAGGGATGTGGTCATATTTCATGATGTTTGAAAGAATATTGTGTCAGAAAGGGATGTGAAGTTCACTTTCAAGTTTTGGAAGGAATTATTTGCAGATTTGGGCACAAAGTTGGCCTTTAGTACAAATTATCATCCTTAGATAGATGGATAGTTAGAGAGGGTCAACAGGATATTGGAGGACATGTTGAGGATGTATGTGATGCATCAACAACAAAAGTCGGAGGAGTATCTTCCCTTGGTTGAGTTCCCATACAACAATGGTTATCAGGAGTCATTGAAGATGAGTCCTTTCGAGGCACTGTATGGATGGAGTTGTAGCACTCCCATCAGCTGGAGTGATCCAGTGCACAGGGTGTTGATTGGACCAGACATGTTCGTGGACATGGAACATAAATGTAGGTAATCAAGAAAAATATAAAGGCAACACAAGATAGGCAGAAAAGCTATGCATATTGGAATAGGTTATTCAAGGATTTCCAGGTTAGGGAAAAAGTGTACTTGCGTATCAAACCAAAGAAGAGCTACTTCTGGATTAGATCATGTGCCAAGCTAGAACCATGGTTTTGTGGACCCTTCAGTATCATTGAGAGGATTGGGCCTGTCACGTGGAATGAGTCGATCTTGCGGACAAGATAGACCTTCCTAGAATCTAATGAAGACCTAATGACAAGCAAAGCAACCAGACACTATCTTTCTCTAAATTTGCTTTATAAATAATGGCAAACAAATGTGTTTAAGGCCTACCTCATGTCCAACGCAAGTTTGGATATGCCTTCACTTCTTTGATCCAAGCAAGTTCCTTTGTCACAAACCTGCAAACACAAACAAGGCGAATGATTAAATAGCACCTGAATAACTAGTATTATAAAACATATTTAACATGAAAGTAAAGGAGTCCATGAAACAAATAACATGAGATATTTGCTGAGAAAAATGAGCTTGATTGTATTAATTCAAAAGGAGAAGAACTTTACAACCTTTGCCTTGACGCTGTACAAGCTCCTCCCAGGGTCCAACAAGAAGTCTCCTCTACTTTGACAAGCTTCACTCACTCCCCAATGAAGCCAAAAAGGTATGTGATCTCTCCTCTTAAGCTCAAATAGGAAGTCTTGATTTCACTAGCATTTACCCTCAAAAAGTTCAGCTTCTAACCTCTCTAGCCACTAACCCAATGCCTCAATTTATAGTGCAATGGAGAGTAGTTACTAGGTCCTCCTTCAAAGGGATAGAATCCTCCTTCAAAGGGATAGCTCCTCCTATCAAGGGATTAGCTCCTTCTCTTTTGGGATGCATGAACCACTTTGGAGCGACCAATCCACGTCAAAATTCCTTCTAGAAACATCTAGAATTAACCCAAAATGAGTTTTTTAAGATACAAATTGCGCCTTTTGACTTTCACAGGGGTACGCACCCTCTCCTTTACATACAGAGCGTATAAGTATGCAGGTATTCTGAACAAAAGGTGCGGGCCCGTAGGAAAAAGTGAGAGAAAGTGCGGAACTAGAGTTACATTGCTTTTTGATGTCTTTCTCTCATTTCCAAAGCTTGTTTTGAAGAGCTGAGGTCTGAGACTTGCTTAGGAGGCTGGTATAGGTGGTGATAGACCCATACTGACTGCAAATAATTAAGGTGACGATATTTTTGTATAACAGAGATAACAAGCAACACAAAAATACTCTCCCCCTTTGACATCAAGGGTAATGGGTGGACCAAGATGCTCTCCCCTTTGATATCAAGGATAAAGGGCTGACCAAAATGAAGAATTTCATATCTAAAAAACTGAATATGAACATTGATCATGCTTCCCCTAGGTACATGCTGAATTATCTTATTAAAATCCCCATTTGTACATGCTGAGATGCACTATACCATCCATGCTCCCCCTCAGCACATGCAGAGTCTGCAAAAATATTTCTAAAAGAATAACATGACTCTATAACTCAACTATGTGAGTATGACCTTCCTATCACCAATGACTCATACATACATCAATCTCCCAAGAAAGTGGGGATATACAAAATTGTTTATACATGATTTAAATATAGCTATTATTACATCATCCTTTCCATGCATAGTGGGGGTACAAATTACATCATATGACCAAAAAGGACTTATTAAAAGACTACGACATAAAGTGACATATCATTACATCATGGGTCTTTATATGACCTTTACATCAAATGATATACATGACAGTTATAACAGAGACCAAAGGTCTAAACAAGACCATGATAGTCATCAGCAACTATCATACACCATGTATGATCTACACCATAAGCATCTGCCAACAACATCAAACCAACAACTTGTATATGTCCATAATTAGTTCCCAAGATATGACAATGTAATTATCATCAACCTGTGACAAAGTATGTTGCATATAGATATCAACTCATCCTCTTGATCTCATTAAGATCAAATTTCTTTGTTTCCTTAGTAGAAAGAGCCTTATCATAACCTTCCATGAATCAACTAAGCATATGTCATATCTCTAAGAAGTAACACAAAATCATTCACATCATATCATATGTATGTGAAAAGACCATATTCATTATCTATGATTATAACATCATCAACAAGAACTGCATGATCTTTCCACAAGAACCCTCAATATATCAACCATGTATCATCACTAGGAAACATCTCACATATGATAAGCATCAAACATGATAATCAACATATGTGAGTATCAACCTATCATCATAAGGTAAGAAGTCATCATCATTATGTGACTAAGTAAGCCATGTTTCTGAACATCCATGTCTTCAAATAGCTATGTCTTCATGATACCTACAATAACACCATTCTCTTGGCCAACCAATGATATTTGTCAATATGCAACTTAAGTAATCATCCATGTATCCAACATAATGTATATCCATCAACTATGTATCTAGCAAACCATGAGCTCATGGTCATTGGTCAAGATTTCTTGATGCAATCAACAGCAACAATCCTCAACCATGTGAGAGATAAGAACTATAGGAATCCTGCATCATAACTGCACCATATGAACTTTATGCATATTTGAAGGCATGATGACACCAGCATAAAAGAAATGAGTGGCTCATCATCAAATAATGAAGTTGTGTACTCAAGCTTTGTACTTCTCCTTGTCCTTATGAAGATCACCATGTAAGAAACATATATGTACTGTATGCACCATCAAAAAGGCATCCACAATCATCCATAAATCTGATCTAAATAACAACTATGTAACCCCAAAAAATACAAGTATCATCTAAGATTTCATCTTGGGCAACTCATAATCGTAACATAGCATGATATATCATTTAAACACTTTAGCCACATAAGCTTCATCACCATTAATAAGAATCATTAGGTACCAAAGACTTCTAAACATAATGCCCACAATGCATTATTAGAAGCATAACATATTCTCCCCCTAAACCTGTGCCACATGTTCACTATCATATCTGCTCATTGCATATATCAGTAAGAAATATCAAGGCATCATCATGAATCAGATATACATAAAGTAATCAACAACTTATGAGCATCAAAAGCACTTCTAAATAACATCCACATACTGTAGTCATCAATCGTCGAGATAGAAAAGATAATTGATAATTGTTTGAACCATATCAAATCATTTTTCTGAGTCTGTCCCACTGCTTCTTCATCAAACCAACATATACATGACTGTGTAGCTTCTAACCCACATATATACGCGACTTGTCTTCATGATAACTGCGTATGACAATTAGGACATTGAAATTTCATACTTTCAGTTCCTTATGAGTTTGTTCTGTCTGTATACTGAGCTATGCCACATCTTTTTATCTGTAATTCCTTCTTCTTCCATACCTTGGAGTGTGATGATGTTTTTTACTTTTGGTATGTTGGCTAAAATTTTCTCCTGCATTCTTTTTCTATATGCCCAAGCTTATTACAAGCATAACATCTTATATGTTTCGTATTCCTTCTAAAGCCGTCAATGGATTTGTGACCAAACATATTGCAAGAAAAAAATATCCCTTAACGTACCTGGAAGCTGATAATATTTCTGTGTGACGGTTATTAGCTTCAACCATTCTACTTTTGCATCTTGCTCCAACATGTCCAAAATAATGACATACAAAACATTCAACATTATTCATTAGAGGAAAGAACAGATTATCACTTCCATAGTTAGGAGTAAATTATTTTCTTTGAAGTCTTTCTTTCCTTGGTTGTTGATGGGGTTTACCTCTTATCTCCTTGTTGAGCATTTCAGATTTTTCATTAGAGTTTCCTACCTCATCTTGTGAACTAGATTCACCTTCAATAGTTTCATGAAATCCAAGACTAGATTTGATGATATGAGACCTTTGACTACTAAGAATATTATCCAAAATATCAGTACTATCTTGAAATCATAAAAGTTTATCCTTTTCTTTTAATTTACCTTTTAGGATATTTACCTCAACCTGATGCTGCTCTTCCTTTTCAAGATATTGCTTATTCATGATTTCTTCATCTTTTCTTCCTTCTTCCACTTGTTGACTTAATTTGAGAACTTCATTTTCTTGTTCTTCAAATGCTTGGAGTAGTTCTTCATTCTTCTTATTTGAATTTTTGAGATCTTCTTTTATAGAAACGACCACGACTTCGAGACCTTCATAGTAGCTGGTTCTTTCTATAAGCTCCTTGGTTGTTGTGTCCTTTTCTTTCACTTCATTTCTCAATGATGTCACTTCACCCTGCAACCTTTGACATTGGTCTTCCTTTTCTGTGTACTGCTTCCTTACTTTGTTTCCTTCCTCCAACTGAGATTTTAATCTGGTAACTTCTTCTTTGTAGGAACATTCCCTTTTATCAATTATATATTTTTGATCTCTAATTGTGTTTGTGAGCTTTTTAAATTCTTCCTCTATTTGATTTCTTTCTCTTTCACCCATAAGAGCAAATTCAGTTGTTTCACTATCACTTTAATTATCTTCAAATGAACATAGAAATGTACCACCAGAGGACAACAAATTCTTACCTGATATTTCTTTTGCTTGTTCATCTTCATTCTGAGGTGATTCTAAATCTGAAGAGTTGCTTCTACGTAAAGGCCAATCGTATCTCCCACTGTCATAGTTCATTTGAGATGTATTCTTATTTTGAGGTTCTTTATTCTTTAGCTTCTTTCCCATTGTTACTATGGATCTCCTTCAAGCGATCAAGCTTCTGCCAAAGGACCTGCTATGATACTAATTGTTGGAACTAATACTGAGAGGGGGGTGTGAATTAGTATTTACAAATCAATAACTTTTTCATTTCCATAATCAGATTTGTACACGCTACTTCAGTGAAGGCAACTTGCATGTGCATGCAACTGTTCTTAAGGAAACCAATGTATATCCAATGAACTTATGATTCAGTTAATTCATCATATGTTGATCTTTAATCAGTGCATTAGTACTTTATTAAACATTAACAGTAACTATGTGCAGTAATAACATAATAAATCATCACACATAAGCAACACACTTGAACACCAAGATTTAAGGTGGAAACCTAATGTGGGTGAAAACCACTTGTTGTTGTCGTCTCTGTCTTCTTTTAATAATAAGAAAATATGTTTACAATCTTGTACTAGTGAAGACTCATACCAGTACGCAAGAACCCACATACAGAAGGCTACAACCTTCTCTCATTCTCCAGATTCTACTGGGAGGGAGCTACAACCCCCTAATCCTTGTACTAGCTGATATGTTTACTGGTACGTAGGCTATGACTTACAGAAGGCCACAACCTTCGATCGTTCTCCAGCTGCTACTGGAAGAGAGCTCCAACCCCTTGATCAAATCACCAGCCACTACTGGCAGGAAGCTTCGACTTCCTCTCTGAAGACTCCAACCCTCAGTATCCTCCACGGACCATGTTTCATAAATTTTCACACTAGATACTCCTAGTACACAATACTGCAATATGAAGGCCATGTTTCACCAAATTTTCACACTAGACCCATTAGTAACATTGAGGCTTAAAATCAATCACCACTATAATACAACCATCAAATACATCTGCATTAACCAATCACTGAAACCCAATCATCAATCTCTCATATAACTGAAAAAATCAATCACTAAAACCTTTGAACCTCTGACACAACTGAATCAAATAACCACTGAACCTTTGATGGAACTAAATCAACCATTCATTCAAACTTAATCAAATTCAACCAATCAACTGGAACAGACAAATCACTATAACCAGTACACAGATCTGAACCCAGAATACTGCATCAACAACCAGAACTAATTGTAACCTCAAAAGGCATGTGTCAGAATGTGTACGCTCTTTCAATGAAGCAAACTTGCATGTATATGCTACTTCTGTTTGCCCAACTTGTGTATAGTTCTGAAGAGACTAAGTCATAAAACCTATGAACCACAAACTGTACCAATCAGTGACATTTTGAAGACCTACTATCATATTGCGGAGTTCTAAACAGATAGCAACAAGGATCACCCTTCTTTCTCAATCAATTAGACTCAATATCCTTATTCATTTAGTTCTACTTCCAGATCTAAGAAGACATCATTGACAAACAATAGTAAAAAAACAATACTGATCTGATAGATCAGCCATCCTTGAACATCAAGATTTTCTTTCGCATACACTACTTGGAAGAGCCGAACCAGCGTGTATACGCAACTTCATCAAAGCGAATGAGCATATAGATATGCAAATACTTATTTATAACTTCGCTACAATTCTAGACTTTAGACATACCTAGATCATCACTTATAAAGGATAAAATGTGCGTTAGCAATCAAATCTAGCCTACCTATTATCAGATCTCATAATGATAAGTCATTATGATCCTGATCCATCATTAGATCTCATCCATCATCAAACACTCAGGTGCATACTTAGTTCAGATCAATCAAAGAATTAGAAACACATAACATGCATATTTTCTTTTGATCTAACACTTCATAAGATATTCATTACTTGTGCACATAGCCCTTGGATCTTCTCCTCCTTATATACATAGATCCTTTGTCAATACCTCAGACCAAAACCACTAAGGGCCAATACCTTGGACCAAATACCTAGGGTCAATACCTCGGACCAAATACCTCAGACCAAATACCTTGGACAAACGCGTTGGACCAAGTTACCTTGGACCAAATACCTCAGACCGAAACCTTGGTTTTCCAACATACACGCGCTTTTCCTCTTTTGGGAGTGTGTGTATATGTATACATTATTTTTGTTCTCTGGACCAATGTGTATACGTTGTTTTGACTAAATGGACATGCATCTACTTCTTAAACTGCTTTACATCAACCTTTTCCTTTACCTTCTTTATTCTTATCAGTATGCCTTAATTCCATCTTTCTGTTCTTCTGTACCATTACTTTCGTCCCTCTAAATAGACCTATTATAATGTGATTTTCCATTGTACATTACTTCTGAATTGATTCCTTTGAACTTCCTTGCATTTTGTCACATCTATAAACACAACTGCCATGCATTCTATCACATCTGATATCTCTCTTGTAGATTCATCTACTTACGTGGATTCATCGAGTTGCCATATACAAGTGAGATGTGATGCTACAAGTGGGTTTCCATCAAGTACAACACATGTATCATAATGCCAACACAATTGACAGGCCATTATTGGTCCATATTTTCTTAGGGAAATGGAAGGATAAGTAGCAAAGGTTAAATAGAATTTGATGGCTTTCTGCAATAGAAAAAAAAGTTATGCAGATAGGAACAAGTCAAACAAGGAATTCAGAATTGGTGACCATGTCTTCTTGACAGTGAACGAAAGGAAAAGTTATTTGAAATTGGGTAGTTGTGCAAAGCTAACAGTGAGATATTGTGGACCATTTGAAATTCTGGAAGGGATTCATTCTGCTGCATATAGGATTGCATTACTAGGATCCATGCACATTCATGATGTCTTTCATGATTTATTGTTGAAAAAGTATGTGCCTACTGCTAACCATGTAATTTATTGGAATATGATTCAAGTGGAGTTTCAGGGAGACTTTCGAGTCCAACAAGTGAAAATCTTGGATGAGAAAGTCAAGGTGTTCCGAAATCGAGTCATTACCTTGGTAAAAGTGCACAGGATCCATTTCGGTTGTAAATATGCTACATGGGAGAATGAGGATGTGATGAGGGAGGAATAAATCATATTTTTGAATGAGATGTTGTATATATGTCTATATATATCATATTAAGGATTTTGCCTAAATAAGGGGGAGGGAAATATAACACCCATGTTCTACCCGTGGAATGTTAATAACATGTATACGTGGAACTAGGTTGGTGAGGCAATGACATCTTTTAAGGGCCACAATGCCCATGTATACGTGTTATGCGCTTGTTTTTCATGTATGCATATGTTTTGTATTTTGAGGCTAAAAGGCTTTTTACTGTAATTATGTAAAACATGTGTTTAAATAAAAGACTATAGAACGGAAAAAGTAAACAAAGGTTAAGACTCCATGGATGATTCAAAAGAAACATATATGATTTAATACTTATAAAAAGTATCCATACATATAATCAAATCCCATTGAAGGGCTTTGGTGAATGCAGAGTAGAAAAATAATTAGACATGCATACAAAAGGGGCATGTTTGACATAGTGAAAGGCACATGTCGGGGATTCCTATGCTATTGTAGGAATACAAATGACCCTTATGAAGGATTATAAATGGATGGACATGGAATCACGGAGTTGGTGGTTGAAATGGAGGCCTAGAAGGGCACCTAAAAAGGTTGTGGGGTTAGTGGAACTCTTGGAAGCCATAAGACTGTTGGCTAGAGAATTCTAGGACTAGTACCTTGGAGATGTGGGGCCTAGTAGGGTACTTGGAAGGCCTGTGAGGGCACTGGAACTTCATGAATCCATAATACTACTAGTTGGAGGTTGGAGGTCTTGGTACCTTAGCTGGTAGGTGTTAGTATTGGGTATGTACCAAGGTTTTGGGCAAGTTGATGTTGATGCTCATGGAGACATAGCCCCAACTTGGGGGTGACTGTTATTGAAAGAAATGAATTTTGTGGTCTATGGGTAGGTGGAACATCGAAGTTCTATAGTCAGTTATATAGTTCTGAAAGATATGCATTTTTCGTATAATATATTTATTTCCACTGGATTTTTAATTTTAATAGGCATTTAGAATATGCATAGCATTATTTAAATTGCTAGGTGGAACTTTCCAGAAATTTTTTCGTAGCACAAGTTTCCATAGGTTATTCGACACAAAATTAGGCCTCAAGAGAGGTAGGAATGAATCGCAAGTGGCTAGGGTATGTTACATAATACATCATTCTTCAGTTTTATTAAAGTAGCTACTGTGTTACAAACTCCAAATAAATTACCTACCACTTGTAGATTCCTTACCTTGTCTTGAAGGTTGTTTTCTAGGTATCTTCATATTTATCTCAAATGTAATGGTATCTGAACATGGAAAATAACATTGCTTGTTATAGTTGATCCAACATGTCCTTAATCCTAGGAAATGGGCATCGATTCTTGATGGTAAACTTATTAAGATCTCGATAGTATATTAAAATTTTCCTAGTTCCATCCTTCTTAGAACAATAATTATTAGAGATTTATTAAGTGAAATAATAAGTGGAAGCAATGGAAAACCTAGTTTTCCATTCCTTAGTGACCTTCGATGATGGTCATACACCTCCAATCCGAGTAAAATTTCAAACTCCTTTGCAATGAGCTTGGCTTGTGATCCAGAATCTAGTAGAGCATCAAATTTAATCCTCTACGGTTGAATTTTTATTCGAAAGAACTTTGTCATCTCCTTTTGTTCATTGTCTCATTGATTTTCCATGTTCACCTCGTTGTGTGTGTAGAACTAGCAATTTTATTAACAACAATACAATTTCTTTCAACCACATCCCTTAAATCCAAACTTAATATGTTCTTTTTCTTTGGCTCCTCTTTGTTTTTTCTCTTTGGTCATAGTTTTGATTGAAATTTCCAACATTTTCATTAATGTGAGTATCAATATTACAATATTCAAACTAATTATTGGGTCTTTAAACAAATGTGTTACAATTTTCATGTCTATATCGTTTCCCTTTCCTTTCTTCTTCTTCTGTCATTTTTATCTTAACGTATTGTACTTGCATACAAACATTATTAATGAATTTTTTTAACTTGAAAAACATTTCTTTCTTATATCACTCTACATATTTATAAGATAATCAATAACCACTTGCAACTTTTTTTTAGAGAAATACTTAATTGAGTAACTTATTTTTAAAATTTGATAGTAAATTCCCATACACTCTATCTTTGATTTTATCAATAATAATATTTATATTTTTCTATATTTTATTTATATGTAATTAAATTAGAAAAACACTTCCTTCAAAATAACTGATTCATTCCTTCCGTCTTAAGCAAATAGTGTAACTTTCCCACTAAGTTAAGACCTACTTTTCACATTTTAAAACTGAAACCTTTACTTCTTTAATATTAATGTTGTCTATTGAAATCAAACACTGAAAATCTCAGTTCATAGGAATTGGAGCTCAATTTCTGAACTCCATTAACATCAACTAGATAGTGGAATTTAGAATCATTCCCAAATTGACCTTATGTCATTTCTGCACACATAAGTTGACAACTATTAATCACAAGAACAAGAATATCGACAAACCATTGTAAGAAATTTCAGACCTTTGGTTGGGAAGACTGTCTTGGCCTGCAATCTACTCAACAATCGAGGAGAATCATTTGACAACTTTAAAAATTGAAAGGGACACCCAACTGTGATTATTGTTTGGATTCTAAATATAATGTACAAGGGAATCCTACTGTAGCAGGAGACAAACACAGTGGCCTCAATACGGCCGGATAAAGGTGTACCGTTGTCTTACTCCAATTCACTATTCGAACAACCATATCGGTATTTGAATTATGTCTGATAACGACAAAGAGTTGATAATATGGGGAGGTCATTAATTTGTATTTGAATTATGTCTGATAACGACAAAGAGTCGAGTTGACTCGTTAAAAATGAAATAAGTGGAATATGTTACACTTTTTGGTAACTAGGTGGAGGTAACACTGGGGCTAGCCTTCTTATTAGTTGGAAGAATACTGATTTACTCACAATGAGATGCTTATCACCAAAATTGTGAGGTTTTGATTAAGCAGCGACACTCTTTGGGATTCTCCTAAAGTGGCCTCCACTCCTCAACCCCTCGCCATGAGGTGAAGGTCGATCCACCCACAATGAGATGCTTATCACCAAAATTGTGTGAGACTTTGGTCAAGCCTAGACACTACTTGGGATTGCCCCAAAGTGGCTTCCACTCCTCAACCCCTCCCCATGAGGATTGAACATGTGACTTGGAGGGGACTAAACCACACACAAACCAACTGGGCTACACCTCATGGATGGAACATGGCACACTTAATGAGCTAGGATGAAATCAGCATGTAAGGATATCAACCACTATTTGTCCTCCTCGTATCATTTTATGCTATTGTTTGATATGGAGATTTTAGTTTTTTTTAGATTATTATTTTTTTTGTTGAGAGGTTGTAGTGTTTTGTTATTGCTTGTTATACATGCATTACACATTCAATTTTGCTTTGACCAAAAATTTATACCACTTATCTATAGTTTAACATTAGAAATTCAATTTTGTTATTTTATTATTATTATTTAAATTTGTTTGTTTGTAAGGTAATTGGTTGAGGTCTTATTATGGGCTCTTCAGTAACTTCCATGTATGTTAGTTACTAATTTTTTGTTTCTAGTTTTATTTCTTTTTTATTATTTTTTAATTTTTTTCTTTTTCTATATTTCCATTTTTATATAATATAATTTTTCTTTATATTTTCAATTTAAGACTTTAATAGATATATATATATATATATATATTAGATATCATATCTCTTAAATTTTGGTAATGGCATCGAACATATATAATATTTAATTAATTGTTTTTATTTTTATATAAATTCTTTATCTTTATTATTTTTTTAAAAATAAAAACTAAATAACCTTTTTATATTATGTAATATAATTTAATATATTATTAATTTATAAACTAAAATTATAAAAATAAATTTAATCATTTTTAAAATTAACCATAATACAAAAATGGTATATAAAAAAATTTAACTTTCCAATAAAATAAATAAATAAATTTTAATATTATTATTATATTTTTTAAAAACCAAATTTCACAAGTAGAAAATTTCTTTATCAAAACTCCTTCACACCATTAAAATCAATAAAATCAAGATTTACAACATAATTCGAACAATTAAAAAAAAAAAACTTTTAAATGTTATTTATCCTACACTTTCCCTCCAAAAATAAACTGAAATGACATATTAGATTTAATTAAATGATCATTAATAAGTTTAAAATTGAGTTTGTGAAAACACTATATATATTTATTAACTAAATGGTGTATTTGAAAAATTAATGCAAGCATATACTATTCTACATAAATATTTCTCCCAACATTATGAAAAATGAATAACATAAAAAATTCTATAACATATTTTCTTTTATTAAATTATTTATATATAAACGTATATGAATATATCTCCCAACATCATCAAAGAAACTAAGAATAATATAAAAGATTGCCACAATAATTTTTCTTTGTAAAAAGCTTTACAGAGACAATTTAGTTTGGAAATTCAAATTGTTGTTTTTTTCTTTCCATAACAATGCATTGTCTTATGTCCATTTCTAAATTTATATCTTAAACATTTATACTCATGAAAAATAAAATAAAATATTTTAATAAAAGCAAACACAAGATTTGAACATGTGATTTCAAGGTTATGAGTCTGGCAAGCTACTAGACTACTCTACTCCTATTATTAATTTATATCATAATCAAAATATTCACACAAAACAATAATGGGATATAGTACCCTTATCTTTATATAGGGATATGGGTATTGTATCTCATTATCACAAGAAATTTCAATTTCTTTTTATCTTTTTCTACCAACTCGATTTTGTTATTCGGGAAATAATAGTTATGGAGTATAATTTAAAATTGTTTTTTTTAATTAAGCACTTGAATTCTTAGGACGTAAGAAATATTTTAATAACTCAAGATCCAAAGTTATCTAGTGGGAGTGAAAGCTTTCCCCCTTAAAAATGAGAGACGAGTTATTTCATGTGGTGTAGTTGAATAACAATGATGACTCAACCTATATTTGTGGATATTGGCCAATGGTAATTATCCTCACTATTCGTTTGACAATTGAATTATGATAGGGTTTCTCCCTATTTTAATGAAAAATGTTAATTGTTTTACCAATGAAAAAATTATCTTATAAAAATTTATTGTTAGATAAGTACTAAAAGCTAAATTCATAGTACAGAACTGTTGGCTTAGGGGGTCCTGACCCAAGCTCAGAGTTAGTTGCACCAAACAAATCCTTACACTACTGGCCCTTTCAACATCAACCCGTGGTGCGCAGACTGAAGTCTTACCCGCTGCAGTATGGGGGGGTGCTGGAACCAGGTTTCCGCACCCAAAGATCAATGTGATGTCCTTTTGGAGACCTAGATTTCCCTTCACGCAGACCTCTATGCTCTTGTGGCCTATTGTTGTAACTCCCTTCGTTCAGGCTCTAGACCTTCACGATGGTTTATGATTGGCTTTTGTGGACCCTGAACATGTCAATTAGCTACTTATGTGCACCTTAGAATACCCTTAGACTCTGTGTACTCTAGTAACTGTTCAAACACAATCCGGGACAACCATGGCTTCGAGTTGATGGCCATGCGAATGCTTGCCTCCATCAACACCCAGAAAACTTTTGTCTTCGTGACCTACACGGAGTCCTTTGTGGCCCAAAGGGAGGAAAACTATGCAACCTCCGACAATCCCTTCTCTAAGGGGGGAAACTAATTGTCCTCCGGCAGCACCCAAGCTACTAGCACAATGGAGAGCAACAACCACGCATAGTGGAAGGTTTTTTCTTGTCCTAAGCCTCACAACAATTTGCAAGAAACTTGTTGCAGAGGTACCACAACCAGTTAAACTGCACGCCTTCTATGCACTATGCATCTAACAAGATTACTTGCGCCAGAACCTCATTCGCGCGGCATTACCCCATGACCTTACCAGCGAGGATCTGTGTCAAAATTTGCACCATGGGGTCAACGATAGATGTGATGGAGTACCTGTGTGGCTTCTTAACTAGCTTTAACTTCTCCTTCATCTTTTCTTCCAAGTCGCGCTCACTGGCTTTTCTGCCAAACTCCTTAGCCACATTCAAGCCTAAATGTGGTAGGAGTGTGATTCGATGTAGCAGCATGTCTGTGATTGAGATCTGTGTGCTCAACCACAAACACCCATCATGTACTAGGGTCAACAATTGCTTGATAACAATGATATTGATGTTGGAGTGGTAGTGGGGTACCCACAACAGGTTCAGTAGCCTCGACTGATTCACTCTGCGAATCCACTCAACTGGCTCCAACGTGGTGACACAGGATTATTTATAGTACACCTGCTTCATGTGGTTTTCCTTCGCGAGGTGGTGAAACCTCTCATGGTATGCCAAATCCCAGTCTTCCATTTTCAAATGGGGAATCTGTGCCAGGCGCGGGCCTTCAAGGTGATGCCTTTTGGTAGTAGCGGCATATTTAGGAGGAATTTCCCCACATCTGGGTCCTTAGTGGCCTTCACCTTTCCCTTACACGGAGGAATTTACTCCAGATTTTTGGAGATGGGATCCACACCCTCGGCATCTATATCCTTCACACCCTCTTCAGCCTCCAAATCTACAACTTTCTCCTTATGATTCGCCGGCTATTTATCTTTCCTCTGGGCCTGGGTAGCAGAGTGCTTCCTCGGCGACTCGCGCACTTGCATTGGCCTCTTCTACTTGTCTTTCTTGGGCTTGGTATTCTCACGCACTGGTGTAGGCTTCGGCCTAGGCGATCTCGGTACCATAGGCATAGGATCCGGAGCCTCCATGCTTACAACTTCCCAAGGCACTCCCTCAGAGACAACAGTTCTTCCGGTGCTTGCAGTCTCACCTGGTGTAGACATAGTGCTGAGAATAAACTATTGGGTATCCTTAGTCTATGTTTCAAACATAGAGTTGGTGACTAAATCTGTGATAAACTGAGGATTCATAAATGACAGACAGGATAGCTAAAAAATTCTAAGGATGCAAAGTGTTCTTGCTGGACGGCCACGCGTAAGTTATAGGCAAATTTGAATTCAAATTCGACCGTTCCCCCCAAAATCCATCCATAAATGTTGATTTGACGATAGATCTTCAAATATTTCAGCCTTAAATGTTGTCCCCTGCTCCTCTTAACCATCTCCTGGCTGCCAAATCATGAACAGTGACTACAACAGTCATTTCTTGGCTGTGCTACACAGTAACTCCCCTCATAGCATGACTCCCTTCATGCATCTTCTGATACGATGACTTCACCTTTCTCCACACAGCCCCCCTGTCGCGTAGTTCCACCAACTGGGAAATGTATTTTATAGTCCCGCGCTCCCTTGTAGCTGCCTGGAGTGCTAAGGCTATCCTGTCGTCATCTAGTCATTAAGCCAGATCCCCTATGTATGGCATCAACTGACTTCCATTTACCCTTCCTGGAGATGGTTCTCCATTCAACTTTGCGAGATGAACTGCACCACCATCTGTAATTTCTTTGACGACATATGGCCCCAGCCAGTGCATCTGAAACTTTCATGAAAACTTAGTGAACTTGCTATCATGTAATAAAACCAAGTCATTTACCTTGAAGGTGCACAGTTTTATGTGCCAAACATGCCAAGCTTTTTCCGTTCCTTCTAAACCCACTGATGGAATCCAGCCAAAAACCAATCTTCTTCGAGCTCCATTAGTTGCATGAGCTATTCTTCTAAGGCTCTATGGTCCTCCATTCTGTTAAAGCCATTATGCGTAGACTCGCCACGATATATTCCATCGACATTACAACCTCTACACCATAAACCAATCGGAAAGGCGTTTGACCTGTTAACTTTTTGTAAGTAGTTCTATATGCCCATAACATCGCTGGTACATGCACATCCCAATAATTCTACTATGCATCGCAAATATTTGTTAGCACATTCTCCAATATCTTATTGAAAGCCTCAACTGTTCCATTAGCCTGAGGATGATATGGTGTACTTTTCTGGTGGTAAACTTGGAACTCTTTTGTCAGTGCGCTGATCATTTCATTGAGAAAATTTGTACTGTGGTCACTCATCAATACCTTCGAGAAATCGAACCTGGTCAACACATATTCAAACAAAAATTTGTTGTTGTTGCCCCTATGCAGTCCTTCACAAGTTGTGCCTCATCCCATCTGGTCAAATATTCTGTCGCGGTGATAATGTAGTGCGTACTTGTTTTCTTACCTAGGAGTTGAATCGGTCCTAGAAAATCAATTGCCCATTTCTCAAATGGCTGTAATGACACCTGCAGATTTAGCAGAAGCTCATCCTTCCGTGATGACCTGCCTATCCTATGATGTGCATCACATGCCTTATAATATGATTTTGAATCTTTATGTAGCATCGACCACCACAACCCAGCTCACAAAACCTTCTACATTGTTGCTTTCCCTGCATAATTCCCTCACGAGACTCCTCCATGAGATTTAGTGAGGATACTATTTCATTCAAAATCAAGCACATGTCATCAAAGTATCTTTTCTAATCCCATTTTATACAAATGTCTTGCAATTATTGAGAAATCAGTCACGCGCACCACCAATTCTTTCTTCTACTCACTAGTGTATCCTTCTGGAGTTGTTCGTGTGGTCAAAAAATGGATAATATCTGTAAAGTGGTTGTTTGTGACATGCATCACAAAGAGCTGCGCGTCGGGTAGCCCTTCCTCCAAATTAGTAAGCTACTCCCATGTCTCAATGTGGAACAGATGGTTAGGTCTTGCATTCAACCTTCCTGGTTTCACAATTACCTCAAAATCATATTCTTGGAATAACAACAACCATCTGCATATTTTCCCCCGAACACAGGCTCATTGACTAGGTACTTCAAGGCAAAGTGGTCTGTGTACATCTTGAAATATCTTCCCAATAGATAGTTCCTGAACTTTTGGAGCGTGTACACCATAGCCAATCCCTCATGCTCTGTTGTGGAGTAATTCTTCTCAGCCTTTGACAATTGTCTGCTTGAAAATGCTATAAGGTGATCTAGTTCTCCTTCGTGAGCTTGTGTCAGCACTGCACCCAATGCAATACACAAGGCATCAACGTGCACATGGAATTATTTCTTCGAATCCGAGAAGACCAATATCAACGCAGTAACCATTTTCTCCTTCAATACATCTAGACTACTTTGACATTCTTCATTCCAACAGAATGTAGCATTCTTCTTTAGCAACTTTTCCATGGCATGGTAATCTGATAAGCTTTGATGAATTTTTGATAATACATGGTATGGACCAGAATTCCGCGTAGTTTTTTAACACTCCTATAGGCCTCCAAATTGATTATTACTGCGATCTTGGCATGGTCCACCATGAGTCCTTTCTTGCATACCACATGACCCAGCAAAATCCCAAAGGGGACACAAAACAAGCACTTCTTCAGGTTCAATGCAATCTGATACCTTCGGTACGTATCCAACATTAAGCACAAAATGTCTACATGGTGCTTGACTAGCCCAAAAACTATCCAGTCATCGAAATAGACCTCCAAAAATTTGTGAATAAACTCTTTGAACGTTGCGATGACTACATGAGAGAATATTGTTGGTGCATTCTTGAGTCCGAAGGGCATCACCATATACTAAAATCAACTCCATTCTGTCATGAAGGTTGTTTTATTCTTGTCTTCTGGTGCGATCTTTATCTGATGGTATCCAGATAACCCATCATTAAACGAATAGGCCTCCTATCCTCCAACATTGTCCAGGACCTCATCAGTAAATGGTGTCGGGAAAGGATCATGGACACAGGCATTGTTAAGCTTTCTCAAATCTACGCAAATCCTTATTTCATCCTTCTACTTCTTTTCGTAAACAACCATTGGGCTCACCCAATCAAACTCCTCCACTAGTTCAATAATACTTTCCTCAAGCATCTTGTCCAACTCCAAGTGGACCTTTTCCTTCTATTTTGGATTAAGGCGATATGACCTCCACTTAACGGGCTTCGCGTCCGGTTTCAAAGTTATTTTCATCACTCCCAAAGTGCTTATGATGCCTTTCAAGTCTAAAAATATTGTAGGGAATAAATCGTGATATTCGCGGAGAAACTTAGCGACTTTATCTACTATAGCATCATCCTAGTAATCCCCAATCTTCTCAAACTTTAGCTCTACCTCTTTGCCAATGTTTACTTTCCTAGTTTTCAATGGTGTGGTGATGTCTGGATTCTCTATCTGTGGTCCCTCTACCTCGTGGTGACCTTCTTCTTCTAGGATGTTAATACTCCTTGGATCCTCATCCTCTACTTCAACAGTCATATTATAGGATTCCAGTGCATGGTGCAACTGAGTGCTCCAATCTAGTTGAATCAAGTCCAAAGGATCTTGCAGTATTCTGAAGATCATTGCCTTAACCTCCTACAGTGCCTCATGAATGCTTTCCAACCCATCTTCAAAGTTGAATATCCTCAAGAACTCTTCTCTTAAGACATCCCACTCTGCGGTGCCATGGCAGAGCTCCGTTTCCAAATACCAATTCATAGGGATTATGTCTAGAGTGTGACAGAATAAATGCACCCATTCTAGCTTCGGATCTGTTCCATATACCTTAGTCCATTTGGCCAAATAATCGCGTGGATCATTCCTCCCATTATACTTCTCAATTACCCATACTTCAGGACGACTGAATCACATTCTCATCATCCTTCTGCAATTGCGCCATTCATCAAAGTTGTCCTTGTTCATACCCCACCACCGAACGGGTGTAGCGCATAGTGCCCGATCCAATGCTTGAAAGTAGTAATCCTTTGGAACTTCTCTTTCGAAAGAATCCAAAAATTTATCCACATCAGTTAAACAATCATAATAAATAAAATTTCTTACCTCCAACAACACACAGTGCAACGATTTGGTCATCATGTTGTAGCACAGTGTGGATACTTCATGCAGTCTATTTTGCAAATGTTCCAACTCTTCGTCTGAATCTGAGGTACAGGAACTTTCATGGTCCCACGTAATTTTTCCATCAACTGTCAGATTAACCCAGTCTTGGTTTCGTGCTGTGATTTTATAATTCTGATCCAAATCATCATCACTCTCCTCATAGTCGCGGATTGGTTCAGTATAGCGCAGTCCTTCTGCAGGGTCCAATGGTACTAAAACACAGAGCGATTTCATTTCAAACGACATTGTCCGCTTCTTCAAATTGATGACCCCATTCATATTGATAGCCTAATCAATTCCTAGGAGTGTGGGGTATGGATTACTATCATCAACAATCTCTATTACCTCAAAATTAGCCAACGTGCTCGCGCCTTTTATATATATGGGAAATCCATGCAATCGTCCCATAGGCATAATTTTTTGCTATTTCGCCATCCTCAGTTGAATAGGAGACCACTGCAGTGCAGGTCTCCCCATTCTCTCCCAGGTTGTTTTAGGCAATACGGTTGCATCAGACCCTAGATCAAGAATAACCTGGTCCATCTCATAATCTCCTATTTGTGTGGCTAGCCTCATCTTGCACCATGTTCTGGCCTTATGTTTACCAATATTTTTTACTACTCATGGTCCATCAGGAGCATTATCCTTACTGGAACACTTGTTTATCAACTCTTGTAGCCATTTTATAGCCTTGTTGTTGCACAGTAGTTTCATACAAGTCTCCAAGAAGGTGGTAAGCGCAGAGTGGTCAACCTCTACAGGCACTTTGTCCTGACTTTCTGAGGTAGAGGCCTCAGTGAGGCTTTTCTATTCTTCCATGAATGTTTCCTTTGCACACTCCAGATCAAACCCAACCTCCATTTCTAGAGCCTTTCAGACCCATCCACCTTCTTCAGACTGCTTTCCCTTATCATCACCAGTCGTGATCCCACTTTGCAGTATGATATTCACATATGGGTCCTCTTCATGGAGCTCAACCCTCATTATTTGTAAGTTCTAGGTGAGATGTTGAGGTTGCACCTTCTTCTCCTTCATCTTGGCCATCAACACAAGACATTATTTGATTGTGTGGTCAAACTGAGTACAATATTGACATGATGGGCATGTATGATTCGTACACTCTCGTGTGTTGTGTCCTGGCATTCTGCAATTGTAACAAATTACCTGCCCCTGACCCCTACCAGGTCCTCCTCCACCTCGACCTTGTCTGTACCCCTGATATCCTTCATGTGTTCCCTCAGTGCCCTGATCTAGAGGCCGAGTTTCTAGTTGCATTAAATAGGTAGGCATCCTCTCCATCATTAATTCATAACTTCGACAGTGGCACTCATCATGGCCCACTAATTTGCAGAAATCGCAGAACAATTGTTGCAGTGTCTGTACAAACATTTTTAGCGAATGACAATTGTTTGTTACATGTTTTTTGACTACTTGACAAATAGTGCACCATAGCGTGGGTGCCATACTTGGCCCTACTAGAGCTTCCTGCCTTAGGGGCATAGGACCGCCTCCTGTGATGTAATTCACGAAGATAGGGTAGTGATCTTTATCATGCCCCTGGTTTTTACACTTGAGACACCAAACTTCTTCCCGCACCTCTAACGGAGTTACTTTTTCCTTTTTCAAGCTTTGAAACTCCAAGCAGAGGTTTTACAGCTCTGCATGAATCTATTGAACTCCAAAGAAACATCCTGGATAGGTGACTCATGCAATCTCATCGTGATTTCCAAGGCTTCCACCTGAGTTTCTATTTTTGGAATTTGTATTCAGGTAATTTTTGAATGGGGTTAAAACATGCATTTGGTATTAGAGTTTTTTTGGCTTCAAGGGGATGCCTTTGCTGCTGAGGGGTTTTTCTCGGGCCTGTGGTAGACACTATTCAGTGGGATATCTGCAAGATCGATTCTTGTGTTGAAAGAAGATGAAAAGCAGTGGAAATATAGAGATCGAGAAATTTAATGGTTAGAGTTTTGAGTTGTGGAAAATCAACATGGTGGATCTGTTGGTAGATAAATATTAGTGGATCATTGTATGTCTAGGTACTAAACCAACGGCAATGTTCGATGAAGACTAGAAGAAGTTGGATCAGAAGGCAAAGAGAATAATATGATTGTGTGTCTCAGATTCAGTGTTGTTGAATGTATCAGGGGAAGCTATGGAACAGTCTTTGTGGGACAAGTTAGGGACTTTGTACCAAACTAAGTCTCTGGTGAATAAACTGTTCCTATGGAAAAAGTTGTATAACTTGAGGATGAAAGATGGAGACTCTGTGACAGATCATATGAACACATTTAATATTATGGTAAGCTAGTTATTATCTGTTGATATTAAAATTTTAGATGAAGATAAGTGCATCAGTGTGTTGTGTTCTCTACCAAATTCGTAGAATAGTCTAGTTGTTCCAATAGGTAGCAAAATAACAACCTTGAAGTTTGATGAAATAGTCTCATCCTTACAATCAGAGGAGATGAGATAGAAAGATATGGAGAGCTAGAATGGAGATGCCTTGTTTGTACGAGAACGGCCCGAAAATAGAAACAAAAATAAGTCCTCGAGTGGGAGATTTAAATCTAGAGGGAGATCTAAATCTCTAGGAAAGCCTATAAAGGTATGTTGGAAATACGGAAAGGAATGGAACTACAAAAAGGACTATAGATCTAAAGCTCCTGAGAAAGCAAAGATATCTAATGATGCTACTTCTGCAGAGGTGAAAACCACCTCAATTGAAGGCAGGGATGTGTAGTTGGCTTCTTCTTCAAGTACATATGTACATCATGAGGCATGTTTGATTGACTCAGGTTCATCATTTGACTTCACTCCCCATAGGGTGTGGTTCTGCGAGTATGAGAAATATGATGGTGGTGATGTCTTCCTAGGGGACGATAGGAATGCCAAAATCATCAGACATAGAAAAGTCAAGTTGAAGTTGCAAGGTGGAATGATGAGAACACTTCCTCGTGTTCTGCATATTCCTGCATTGGCAAGGAATCTGATTTTTGTAAGAAAGATAGAGATAAATATGAAGATAAGTGCATCATTTTGTTATGTTCTCTACGAGATTTGTGGGATAGTCTAGTGTTTGCAACCTACCAAAGGAACCTGAGAAGATATAGTTTGAGCTAAAGGAGGAAGAATCAGACTCTACAGAAGAAGGGGAATCAAAATATGAAGAGCCACAAACTCTAGTTGTGAGAAGATTGGTTTGAGAAAGAAGGCAGCCAGAAAGGTATAGTCCATCTGCTTTCTCTTCAAATTTTTCTTTATCTATTACTGATGATGATCCCATAACTGTGAAGCAAGCAGTAGATTCAAAGGATGGAAAACTCTAGAAAGAGGCCATGGCTAATGAAATGATATCTTTGCACAAAAATGAGGCTTGGGATCTGGTGGAGTTACCGACTAGAAGGAAACCCATTGGCATAAAATGGGTGTTCAAGAAGAAGATGAATGCAAAAGGAAAGGTGAAGAAATACAAAGCTCGGTTGGTAGAAAAAGGTTATTCCTAAGTGTCGGGAATTGATTTTGGTGATAATTTTCTCTTTTTGCCAAGGTAGCTTCTATTAGACTACTTTTATCTATTGCTACTGCTGTTTATTTTGAGGTAGAACAGATGGATGTGTGTTATATAGGAAAATGACCTCCTCACCAGCTAAGAGGAGAAGGACATCATGACTGAATGACTGACCAAGTTCATAGGCCCATTTGTCAAGCTAATGTTGTCTAAACACTAGCAACCTGCTTTATAAAGCTTCCTATTAAGGCTAAGGGTTCGTTAGTGCCTAGGGTAACTCTATTTGTTACCACGAGAAGAGAATTAGTGAACCTTAATGAGTTTATATGGGTCAAGGGAACAAGTTGACTGAGAAATATCCCAAGATTCTCTCTTATGTCAGCTCACAAAAGCAGGTAAACACCAAAATTCGACCTGTTTGGAGGAATTACTAATTCTAAATGGAGTCTACAAACGGGAAAGAGCACAAAGGCATGGAAACATCATTGCTTTTGCCTAATGGAAATCATGAAGGACTTGGAAACCCTATCCTCACATGCAATATATGCAAGGCTAGGGCCATTGTGAAAGAGGTCGAACCATTTGAAAGGATTGCATATTTGACTATCGAGCAGAGTCTCAGACTAAGGCATCAGAAGAGGTTAAGAAGGGAGAGAGAGAGAGGAGCTAGAGGGGTAAGGGAAGGCTAATACAACTGATGGTTGTATTCACTCTTTCTACATGATTATAGAACTGTAATTAAGTTGTCCAATCCATGATGTTAGTAGTATAACTTGTTTATATGTTTATGCAACATTGTTAGCATGAGTGGCTTAGATATATGAAACTGGATATCTTTATATGTTCATGCATTATTTATCAAGGTTTTATGCTTTGATATTACGCTTGTCTTTTGTATGTGCAGGTTTTGATCTGGAGTTGGCTTAGGGGTCTTCTGCCTAGCTACTTTGCACTCTCCAGCAACACCACACTAAGACTCGAGGTAATAATTCCCTTTGATATTCATTTGTTAAACATAGATATGCATGCATCTTTGTGACAGTTGCAGCTAATCTGACTGTCTGCCAAGGATCCGGGGAAGATCCTTGAGTGTTTCTATATCACCAAACACCTGTGTATTAATCCCTATAGCAAAATTGGTGACTCTGCTAGGGACTACACTTAGTTCCCAGTTTTTCCCAGAAAGTTCCTAGATCTCTCTTTCTTCCAGGACATCGTGCACTTCTTCATTCCCTTTTCGACCACTCAAGACTATACAACACCCTTCTCTCAGCATTCAGTCCTAGATCTGATCCCCACAGCCTATTTTGATCCTTTTTCCTCACTAATGTTGTGTACTAGTGTAAACAATGCTTTATAAAGCACTATGGCGTCAAAAACAATGCGTTAGTGCTAAAAATAACTCTCTGTAGCCTCTAGTACAGAGCATTAGCCAACCATTTCTTAATAAACAACTTGCTCTGTGACCTCATGGGTTGGGAAATCCACTTGTAGAAATCTACTTGTAGACAGACCAAGGATTTGCAGCTGTGCTTGTTTGACTAATCTATGTCCTGAACAATTTTTTTTTTTTATAAAGAAAATAGCTTTACTTCTTAAAGTTTTTATTTTTATTAAAGAAAAATTACAATTTGTTTTATTGTTTTCTACTTAGCTAGTTATATCTGCATTATTTGGTTTCAAAATTTGTTAGTGAGCATTAAAGTTCTGTCGGTTGTGCAAGTGTTTTATTCAATAGGATGTATGGTATATATATTGATGTATGAATGACTCTCCTTTTGTAGAACTAGCTTATTCATCGAAAGTGAAAATTTACAAGCATTCTTTTTGCATTATTTGAGTCATAGTCCCATATAACTTAATATGTCAACACCCCTACCGAACACTCTAACAAAGTACATTTAAAATCTACCTAATAAAATCAATCAACAACTATTTTTAGAGTAAACACACATTACTTGAGGCTAGGACCTTGGGAAAGTCAGTGTGAGTTAACTACCCAAGATCATACACCGAAACTAGTGTCATTAAAGAGGGAAATCCTTATGCACTCATACTATCTGAGACCACTCCAGTAAAAGCATATCTAAATACATGACAACATCGAACTATAAGAGAATGTATTTTTCCTTTGCTTACATCTCCTTTGGTTATTCTGTGTATCGGGGATCCCTTCAGGGATATCGAAACTGAGTCGGGGACTTAGGTATCCTGCCCACACAGCGTACTCTCTGTGACTATGTCCACCCCTGGCAGTGTCTATGACTTGAGGTATCCTTAGTGGCCATACTTTTACCAATGAACACAAGGTGACTGGGGTAGGTTTCCCTGGTAACTAACACAGATGAACCTACTCTGTCTTTGATTTTTGGGAGGGTGGTCGTCTTCACAAGAGTACTTGGCCCCTTAATCTGAGGTTCAGGCAAAGCTCAAGAGTAATCATAACTATACATTTGGCCATTTCTCTCTGTTATTCATTGTGATACTAGGTTTCATCTCCAGTGATCGGTGCTTATCAGACAGGGTCATTTCCCTCTACTTGTTGATTGATTTCCTTAATGTACTTTTTATTTTTTAAGTGTCAGATTGTTATCACTGAGACTTTAACAAATATCACTGTAAAATCTACTGATAAAATTTATCATTCACTTTGGCTACATCCAGCCCTTGTCGTCAATATAAATGGTTGTTAGGTATTCCCCCACTCATTGTGCAGGATTTTTCGAGCCCCAATGTTTGCCGGATAAATCGAGCCCCAATGTTTGCAGGACAAGGAAATCTATCTTTCTCTAAACATATTGTGATTCATTAATAAAAAATAAAGAGGTGTTTAGACCCTACCTTAAGTCCAACGCTAGTTTGTGGCAGTCATGCTCCAATTGTCTGAAAGAGATTCCTTTTAAGAACCTACAATCACAAATAAGCACACATCAAATAACACTTGCATAGCTAATATAATAAATCATGTTAATCATGGTGATCAAGGAATCCATGAAATAAACCATAAAACACAGCTTATTGAGAAAAATAAACTTGATTGTATTAACTTTGAAATAGAAGAACTTTACAACCTTTGGTGCCTTGATGTTGTACAAGCTCTTCCCAGGGTCCAAACAGGAATCTCCTCTACTTTGACAAGCCTCACTCTCTTCCAAATGAGATCAAAAAGGTATGTAATCTCTCCTCTCAAAAGCCCAATTAGGAATACTAAGTTCTAGCAGCATTTCACCTCAAAAATATTCAGCTTTCAACCTCTTCAGTAACCAACCCAATGCTTCATTTTATAGTGCAAAGGAAGGAGGTTACAGGTCCACCATTGAAAGGATAGAGTCCTCGTTCAAAGGGATAAGCTCCTCACATCAAGGGGTTAGCTCCTTAAGGTATGGGATGCATGAACCTTTAAGGAGCAAACTTGCCACCTCAAGATTCCCTCTAGAATCTTCCAGGAATGACTCAAAGTGAGTTTTTAAGAATGTACTTGCGCCTTTTTAACTTTTACAGGGGTTTGCACCCATAACACAGAGACAGAGCGGTTAGGTGCACAGGGGACATGACCATTAGGTGCGGGACTATAGGTAATGCTAAGAGAAAGTGCGGAACCAGAGTTTTAGAGATTTTTAAGGTCTTTCTCTTATTTTCAAGGCTTGATATGAAGCACTGAGGTTTAAGATTTACAAAGGAGAAAGGTATGAGTGGTGATAGACTCACATAGATTGCAGAATGTCAAGGTGATAATTTTTGTGCAACAGATTGCCCCCTAAAGTGCGAAGTCTGTAATAGATGAGGATAGCTTTTGTCATCTACGAAGAGTGAAGTACTTTATCATTTCAAGGATCTTCCTGTGGACACCCCGGTCGGAACCTGTAAAAACATTCAATGCAATATATCTATA